>JASSUY010006562.1:0-11648 GCA_032466535.1 Forpus xanthops
GGGTCTTGCAGGCTGCTCTGCTTTCCACTGTGTAGCTGCTGGCTGCTCTATTTTGTCACTAGAATATGACAAATATGGATGCTCAAGCTCTGTTTGTGCTGTTCTTTGCCTTTCTATTTCACCAGTGGAATGTGGCAATTCCTGATGCTCTGCTTCCGTTTGAACAATTCGTGGTTTTTCTGTATTCCCAGGGTAAGATGATAACTCTTGTCCTAACCCAACTTGTGTGGTTTCTTGTTGCTGTGGTTTATGAGTGGAATATGTTAAATCTGAATGCTCCAACTCTTGTTTTGCCATCTGTTGTTGATCTTTTTTGCCAGAGGAATACAAGAATTCTGGGGATTCCCCTTCCAGTGGGGCCCTATATGGTTGTTCTGCTGTGCCACAAGAACTTGAAAACATTGACTGTTGCAATTTCAGTCGTACTGGTTCTTCTGGGTGTAATGTATAGCTTTGAGTCTCCTGTTTGATCTCCAGTTGTGTATGTTGTTTTTCTTCACTAATAGAAGAAGACAAATCAGGGTTCTGTACTTTTGCCATGGCATCTGAGATATCTGGATGCTCAGACTCCAGTGGGCCAGCCCATGATGGTTTTATTTTGACAAAAGGCTGCAGCAAATCACGTCCTTTCAATTCTGGCTGTGTCATTTTATGAGGTTCTGCTGTGCCAACAGAGGAGGACAAATCTGTATATTTTGATCTTGCTTGAGAATTTTCCAGGTCTTCTGTTTTTTCCGTAGAGCACTGCAGCTCATGGTGTTCTGCCTGCATTCTTCCACCTTCCCTTTGCTCTTCTCTGCTCAGAGATGATGAAAAATCACCTGGCTGGTCCTGCTCTGATTGAATCTTTTCTTCTTGTTGTTCAGTGCCAGTGGAATGCAATAAATCTGAATATTCCAAATCCACTTCAGCAATTTGATGTTGCTGTGTTTCATCAACTGAACATGATAAATCCATTATTTCTGCCTCTGATTCTATGATTTCATGGTGTTCTAATCTGCCAGCAGATAAATCTGAATAGCTTGATTTCACATGTGCAGTTTCTTGTTCTGCTTCACTAACAGAGTAAGATAACTGTGAATACCCCTGTTCTGGCTGTGCTTTCTTGCCTTCTCCACCGTTTTTGAAAGAATGCAAGAAGTCTGGCTGCTCCTCTTGTGCAGTTTGTGCTTGCTCTGTTTTGCCGGGCCAAGGTGATATATCTGGATTTCCTAATACCAGTTGTGTAGCTTCTTGTGTTTGTGTTTTATCAATGGAATATGGTAAATCAGGATGCCTTGGCTGTGTTTTTGCCATTTCTCTTTGCTCCACTTTCTCACTATGAGATGATACACCTGGGGCTCCTATTTTCTCTTCTGCAGCTCCTGGATGCTCTGCTCTGCTGACAACCTGTCCCTCCTTAGGGCATGCCAAGGCTGTATGCTCCACCCCTTGCAGCCTCACTGTCTCAGCAGGGGATGCCAAGTCTGAATGGCCCAGCTCCAGCTGGGCAGGTGGGAGTTGCTCTGTTTTGTCACTAACATAGAATGCATCTGGCTGTTCCAGACCCAGATGAGTCATTTCCTGCTCTTTGTCGAGGGAACGTGTGGAGGGAACAGGCTGTTCAGGTTTCACCTGCAAAGTTTTCTGTCCTCCTGCTTTGGAAAGAGAATAAGGCAAGCTGAGTCCTCCTTGCACTGGTTCTGCCAATTTTTCTTCTTTTGCCAAACCCACAGAATGGGCCAAATGTGGAATTTCCACTTCTGACTGAACTGTTTTCTTTGCTTTTCCAAAGGGGTAGCTTTGTTCTGTTTCTTGCACTCTTTGTCCTACCTCTGTGCTGTCCTGAGGGTATATCACATCAGTGTGCTCTGCCTCTTGTGACGCCATTCCATCATCTGACCTGTCAATGGAAAATGATAAATCTGGTTGTTCCAAGTCTTTCTGGTCATGTTTTAATTGTTCTGGTTTACCAGAAGTATGTGATAACTTTTCTTGCTCTAACTGTTGTGTTGTAGTTTGCTTCTGCTTTTCTCTGCCAACAGAAATTTTTCTCTGTTTCTGATCCAACAGTACCACTTCTTGTCGGTTTGCCTCATCAGTGGAATGTGGCAAATCAGGATGCTTCATTTCCCATGCTGCAATTTCTGGATCATTTGGTTTTCCATGGGAATATGTCAAATCTGGATATTTTGAGTCCATTTGTGCAGTTGCTGGAGAAGCTCTTTTTCTGGCCCCTTTAGGCAATTCTTGATGTTTAGAGTCAAACTTTTGAGTTCCTTGTTCCTGGGCTTTACTAAAGGAAAACAGTAAGTCTGGATATTTTGAATCCAGTTGTAAAGTTTCTTGCTGGTTTCTTTGGCCATCAGAACATGACAAACTTGGGTACTCAGATTCCACTTCCATTCTTTCATCTTGTACTTCTTCACCCAGAGTTTCTGGTGAATCCAAATGTTCTGATTGTCCTGTTTCTCTCGTGGAGTCTGAGAGCTCTGATTGTCCCCACTCAGGCTCTGAGATGCTGCCTGGTTTTGTGTCACCACTGTTGCATGAAAAATCTGGATGATCCATCACCAGTGGTGCAGTTCCTTGTTGCTTCAAATGAAATGGTAAGGTCAGATGTTTAGACTTTTTTTCTTGTTTTTCAGCTTTTCTTAAGGTATATGACAAATCTAGATATTCTGAGCTCATTTCCATTTCCAAAGGAGCTTCTTTTCTGCTGGAAGATGGCAAAAATGTTTGCTCCAGCTCTGGATGTACGATTTCTTGTTGCTCTGATTTGCCAGTAAAATACGAAGGAAATGGTTGCTCTGATTTGTGTTGTGTTATTTCCTCCTGCATTTTTGCACTTACATAAAATGTCTGTTCCTGATATGCTGGCTCTGTTTGCATTTCTTCCTGTATTTTTTCACTGAAAGAATATGGCAAAGATGGATGCATTAACTCTGGTTCAGCTATTTCTTTCTGTGCCAAAGTAATTTGGTCTATGACCTGTGGCTCTTCTTTTTGCCAAGTTTCTGACAAATCCGAATACTCCATTTCCATTTGCATAGCTTTTTGTTGGTCTGTTTCCTGCTGTTCCAGCTCTCTTTGTACTATATTTTGTTGTTCTATTCTGCCAGAGGAGTATGATATATCTGGCTGGACCATATCCAGTGGTGGTATTTCTTGTTGCTGACTACCAGCAGTGGAACAGGAGGGAAGCAACTGCTCCTTCTCCGTCTGTGCCATATCCCAGGGCTTTATGCTGTCAGTCAAATGAGAGGATCCCAAAGATTCTGTCTCCACTCCTTCTTGCATTACTTCTCCAGTGGTAAATGAGAAACCCTTATTTTCTGAAGCTAGTTGTACATTTTCATGTTGCTGCTCTTTACTAAAGTAACATGATGGCTCTGGACCTTCTGAGTCACTTTTTACAGTTTCCTGTGCTGTTTCTCCCTGGGAATATGGTGAATCTCCTTGTTCCAACTTTGATTGCAGTATTTCCTGTTGCTCTGTTTTGCCAGTGGAATACGATGTCTCTGGCTGTTCTGTCCTCAGCTGTGAGGTTTTATGTTGCTGCTCTTTTCCAGTAGAATGTGACAACACCAAATGCTCTGAGTGCAGTTGAGCAGTTTCTCCTTGCACTCCCTTGGCACAGGAATACAGCTTACCTGCAGGCTGTGAATCCTGCTGTACAGGCTGCAGCTGTTCTCCTTTATCACCAAAATACAATCCACGAGAATTATCCAATTCTGCTTCTGCCAGTTCTTGCTCCTTTGATTTCTTCATGGGGTATGGTAAATCTGAATGTGTTCTTTCCATATACTCAGTTTTCTGTGTCTCAGCTTTTCTGGTGGAATCAAATATATCTGGATGTACCAGCTGGATTTCTGTAGTGTTTTCTTTCTCTGCTTCTTCCATCAAACGTGATAAATCTGAAGATACTTGTGCAAGCTGTGCTGATTCTTCTTGCTCTACTTCTTCAAGGGAATAAGACTCTGGGTGTTCCAGTTCAAAAGGAAGAGATTTTTCTTTCTCTCTTTGTCCCCCAGAAAAGAAAAACTCCTGGTGTTTCATTTCTAGCTGGGCACTTTCTGATTTCTCTACTTCTTCCCTGGAATAAGAAAAGTCTGGATGACCCGTCTCTATCTGTGCATTCTCCAATTCTTCCACTTCTTCTCTGGAATATGGGAAATCTGAGTGCTCCATCTTCAGTTGTCCACTTTCCGATTCTGCAACTTCTTTGCGGGGATATGAGAAATCTAGGTGCTCTGTCTCCAGCTGCACCTTTTCCAAACCCTCTATTTCTTCCCTGGAAAAAGAGAAGTCTGGATGCTCTGTTTCCAGCTGTGAACTCTCTGATTCCACTGTTTCTCCTCTGCAATATGAGAAATCTGGGTGCTCTGTCTCAAGTTGCATTCTTTCTGATTTCTCCATTTCTTCCCTGGAAAAAGAAAAGTCTGGATGCTCCACCTCCATCTGCACACTTTCCAATTCTGCTGTTTCTTTCTTGGGAAAAGAGAAGTCTGGATGTTCTGTCTCCATCTGTATTCTCTCTGATTCCCCAATTTTTTTGCTGAAATATGAGAAATCTGGATGCTCCATCTCCATTTGCACATTCTCTGCTTGTTTGTTTTTTTCAGTGGAAAAATCGGGGTGATCCAAATCTACTGCCTTATTTATAGCTGGAGTTTTCTGAGTTTCTTCTGTTTCTGTGTGAACAGGATATGAAATGCCAAAATATTTAGAATCTATCTTTTCAGGAATAGGTGGTTTTAGTTTGACTTTTTCCTCCTCAGTTTTCTGAACAGAGGATGAAAAGTCTTGTTCAGACTTTGTTTGCTTCTCTACATGAACATTTTGGGTTTCCACTGGTGGGGTCTTTTGATCCTCTTTCTTTGTAGCAGAATATGATAGACCTGAAGGCTCTGTTTCTGACAGTGCAGTTGTTGCTGAGGGATACTCAGTTACATTCTTTTCTGTTTCATCTGCAGAATGTGGTAATAACACTTGCTCAGACTCTGATCGTGCAGTTTCTGGTGACTGAGGAATAATATCCTCCTGTCCCGCCTCAGATAGAGTGGAATATTTGGGTTTAGTGGATACAGAACGAGGTAAGGGAGACTCATCTGCTGACTTCTGTGTTTCCCACTCAGGATGTTCTGATACAGATGCTGTAGGTAAAACATGCTGGGTACTTTGTCTATCTAATTCATCCACAGAATCATCTGAAACAGACTGTGGTACAGAACTGGGCTGAAGTTCCCGCTCTTTTGGTTCATCCAGATGATCTGCCGCTTTTAGCAGGGATTGGTCTGGTTTCTCATTCGCATTTTCAGCTGAGGGAAGAGGCACTTGTTTTTCTGATTTATCACCAGACTGTAATGAAATGGAATTTGTTTGCTCTGGTATTTTGTCCACAGGTGAATGATCTTGTGGCTTCTTGGCTTCTTCAGGAGGGCAGGACTTCAGCAAGTCTCTCCCTTCAGACTTCTCTGAGTCTTTTCTTTCTTCATGTTGAATACTTTTTTCTGCACCAAAGCTTGAGAATTTCCTGGGTTTATCTTTCATTTTAGTGGGTTTAATATTTTCAGATGAAACATCATCTTTAGCAGTAAGCTGCTTTCCAAGAGGCACTGTTGGTGAAGAATAGCTTTGATTTGCATGTGCTGTGGGTTGTTGTCTTTGCTCCCTTCTTCTCTCTGATGGTGTTTCAAGATTTCTGCTTCTTGTTCTCTGAAAATGTTTAGGATGCTTTGCTTCTGAAAGTGAACGGAACTTCTGCAATCTTTCTTTTACTGATGTTTCAAGGAACTGTTCAGAATCTCCTGAAAATGAGCTGCTTCTCTGGCTTCTGGTTTTCTCCAATGCTCCAGGGTCAGGCGCAGTCCCTCCAAAAATTGAGTTGAACAGCTGGATTCTAGCTTGTACTGGCCCTCCAAGGATTGGCCCTACTTTTCTCAGTCTACTCTCTCTAAATATTGATCTTATTGGAGCACGTTTTACTGGCTCTTCTACTATGTCCTCTGCATCTTCTTTGTCATCCATTTCCTCATCTGTATCTTGTGCTTCCACCTGCTCAACATTCAACACGGAGGCCTGCACATCTCCTAGAACAGTTCTTGGTTCTTGCCTCTGCACTCCAGAAAAGTCACGCTTTTTATTGCCCTGGCCTCCTTTCAGGCTCGTAGCCATCGGCGCCCTATTTGAAAGCTTGTGCTTCCTTTTCCGAACAATCTTACCTTCATCCATAATAAAGATAACTTTTCCTGGAGGAGAACCTACCGGTGAACTTTCCATACTGTAAAGATCAGAAGCTGTACTAGTTTCTGAGGCCCAGGGAGTAGAACACCTGCTCGAGCTGGTTTCCCAGGTTATCCCGCTGTCTTCACTTTGAACTGTTACCATAGAAAAGGAAGGGTTAGTCATGATGTACTGCAGCTTGGGTTTCACATCTTCGCTTTGGATAACATCTTTTAAACTAAAAACAAAAAGAACAAAAGAGAAAAACAGAGCTGTAAAAACACATAACAAATTAAATTACTTCACTAAAGCAGAAATACTTTTTGAAGATGTAAGAATACTCCATGTGCATGAAGTTTGAAACACAAGCATAAGCAAAGTCGTATTTCCTTTGACAAATGCATCTTAGACAAATTTTTGTAAAGCTGCATGTTGCAAGGTTAATTCAATGAAGGGGAGGTGTTTAAATCTCTCGACAATGCAGGAAAAACAGTCTTTCATATGACCTTGTTTTGCCGAAGTGAGACTGAACTGATTCTGGGGTTATTCTCCAGTGCGTGGTTATCTCACAGTATAATTTAAACTCTGCATTAAACACTTACTGTCAGTGTTTTAATAGCACCCACACTTGTTTTGCCAAAGTGTAAGTGATTCTATGATGCTCAAAGAATCTATCCTCTAGATATCCTAGGGTTTCATCCTCTAAGCACTCCACATATTTAAGTAATATGGAATATATTCAACAACAAAAATGTACTGAGCCCTCCCCAAAATAAATTAACAATGCTTTATAGGCCTAATTTTAGTTATTATGATAAATAATCAATTCTCTATCACATGCTGCAATCAAATATCTCTCACTTAAAAAAAAGGCAAGAGAAACATTTTCAGGGAACCTAGAAAAAAAAATCTTGGAAATAAGTGCTTAAAGAATAGCAACAGCAATTAAAAGACATAATACTATGCTATTTTAAAATTTAATTTAAGGTTGCAATATTTATGACAAAAAAAAAGCACAGAAAACGTAATCAAAACACTCAACCATAGAATTTCTTGAGTAGACAGTAGTTTATTTTGGGAAATCATATTAGTAGCTGATGGAACAAAAGGCAGAGTACCTGCTGGCAAAGGCAGAGGCTTCAGCACAGCAAGTGGTGAAGTCTGTTAATCACATAGAAGAGTGTAAACCTATGGTCACATCCTATTTCCACTGAAAGGGGAAGGGTCACTTTCCAGCTAATTTGGGTAAAGCACCTCTTCAGCAAGGCTGAAGAATTCCGGCTCCTGACCATGTGCTCTGAGAAGCAGAACCCACCTGATCAACTGCCACAGGCTGCACCCAGCACCCCGCGGGTGCCAGGGGTGCCTGCAGGATGCAGAGGAAGGGGACACCCCTGAGAAGGGGGCAGCACAGCTCAGGAAGGCACAAAGCACCTGGCAGAAGGCAGATGTCTTTGAAGGATGAGAAGAGGGAACCCTGGAGAAAGCCATAATCACTCCATCAAGCAAACTCTGCAAAGCTCTTCTGAAGAGCACTCAGCAAAACTGCTCAGTATTGATTGTAAACAGAAAGCTAATCCTGATACTGCTAGCCTTATCTTCCCATGGATTTGCCCTGATGTCCTCAGGACTAACTGAAGACTGAGGTCACCCTGTGGGACAGCAGCCTGACCAGGCAGTCGTATCAGCTTCCAATGATGGAGTTTAAAGCCAGCTGTGGTGACTGGGCTGGCCTGGAGACCATGAGCAGTAAGACAGCTTGGACTAAAGCCCGCAGTTCAAAGAGATTCTGACAGTACAATATTAAATAATCACATCTCAGCCAAGCAAAGCAAACAAAACCAATCAACCCTTAAACAAATACAAACCCCAGAACAAAGAGCCTTGGTGCAGTACTCTCTCACAAGGCTAGCTCCATGAGGTAAAATTTACAGGTTAGAGGAAGAGGTAAGGCAAACAAATCTATACCAATTTTGCTGCTAGTTTTTCCTTTGCCAGCGTCATGGCTTCGTGCTAGATTGACTGAAGCATAGCAAAATAAAAATAGAATAAATAAAATAAAGCAGCACTAAGGAAGCTTTCAGGCCTTACTTAAACCTATTTTTCTGCACTACCTGGGGTTATTAAATAAAACCCCAAGCAGAACAGAGCAACACTCCCACTTCAGCTAATAGTGAGTATGAACAGACTGCCCTGGCCCTGCCTATGCAAAAGGCTTGAAATAGTCACAACATTGTCTCATTTCCAGTGATTCCAGTGTTGCAGTCACAATCCATATTCCTCTACACTGCAATGAGATGGTGCTTTATACCTTTAAGACCAGAAGGAAAGACATGTAAGTTAAACATTTCCCTGCAATACACTTTCAAACGGCGCCCAAGTTTTATACACAATCTGCATGTTGCACAGTAGTACATGAAAGACCTCTCTCTAGTCAGAGAAGTGTCTGCCATTGCCATGTTTCAGCTCCATAGATGCAGATACGAAGCCACTGACATCCGGGAACAAGAGCCAGTGCTACCTGTTTTCCAAGCAGACATTTCACACCCAATCCTGCTGGTACATGTGCTTTCAGTTCACTCACTGTTAGGGCGCTGGCACAAACCTTTTATAATTCTTGGAGACACTGACAACTGGTTCTTTGCTTCTAGTTGTAAAGGCTCAGAACGTGATTTTTCTTATCACCTCCCCTGCTTCTCACAGGTCTCTGCTTCTCACTATGACTTCTGTGCCATGTCCAAGGGGATTACAGGTTTCTAGTCCAGCCCGGCAGGCTGGGGGCACACTCCCTTAGGTATTGTACCAAGGAGGAGTTTCCACCTCCCCATCTGCTGGGGCAGCCACATTCAGACATGCTAAGAGAGGTCTGTCCATCTGTGCTATACCACCACTGCCCACAAGACCCACTGCATGCTACTGGCTATCTAAAATCCCCCCGAGCCTCCCTTCGTTCTCTGCACTTCAGACGTCATCACTCCTGCAACCACCAAAACTTGGTGCTGCTTGCTCCTCACAAGCTGAAAACAACCCAGATAATGACTGACATGTCAAGCTGTGGCAGTGGCCCGCAATGACAAATCTCTCACTCCCTGAAGGGTCCTATTTCACCCTCCTGGCACAGTGCATGGGGTGGACACTGGTATTGGCCAGCTTGTCTTCCCAGCCGAAGGTAATACTTGTTTTTCTGTGCTTGTGGTTCTATAAATTTCTGCAGCTTCTGCCTTTACCATGCTGCTCCTTTCCTCCAACAGCAATCAGTATGCTCAGCAAGGTTTCTGCCTATTGCTCTGCATTTCCTAGTGCTACAGCTTGTCCATCTTTATCTTCAGGGTAAGAGAACAAGAAGCTAGAGAAAGTCACTATTTTAAACCCAGCATTTCTTTTGTTAGCCTACTGCTAACTTCCTTCTGTGTTAATGATGCTCTTTCTGGCAGCACACATCTGTCCCAGTTCAAATGAACGATTACCTAAAAGCAGCAAGAGAGCTGCTCACTTTGATATAAAGTTGATTTTTATTAAGAGTAGCTAGGATGCATGAACTGGGCCTCTCTCACATACTTTGTTCCATGACTCAGCCTTGTAAATATCTGGGAAGGAACATTTGCTGAGGTGCTAGTCTCTTCTTCCAGACATCAGTTCATGGCATGGCTCAGCGGCAGTGATGGCTGCAACTTCTGATGTTGCTTGAGACTCCACAGCACCTGGATGCCCCAGAGGTCTGCCTCGCTCCTGCATTCTGGATTTCCCACCACGCAGGTCATGGAGGGAGCACAGGTACTGAACAAACACTTAGATCTGGGTGAGAGACACAGTGATTCAATCACTTTGAAATGTAACAGGGGCTCCTTGAAGTGTGTTATTTCAGACTCAAACTGCAAGGTAGACTTGCATCAAGGTCTCAGTTACTATCATCTAAAAGCCTGATGAGACACAAGACATACTGCTCCCCGTCACCCGTGCTGGCAGGGCCTGGGGTGCATGGTGGGGTAGCCAGCTGCAGCGAATCCATCTCAACGTTCCACCATGTCCAGCTGCTCCCTGTGCCCTTCTGCAGAGCCCCTGCCCCACCATGCTGGAAACAGCCTGTGCAGGGCAAAGGGAAGCCTCCAATTCCCTCCTCTCTCGTATTCTCTGCACCAGCACCTGCAGCCTTCCTCCCAGGCCAAGGCAGGTGCTGCCACATCCCATCTAGGAAACTAAAAACCACACAGCCCCTTTCCCTGCATCTTTCTCTTCTGTGAGGAAGGTACGGAAAACTTTTCCTAGGGAAGGCAATTCCCCAGCACTCTCCTCATCATCCCATCTGCAATCATTCTATCCCTTCACTCTCCTGGGTGCTGCAGCATCCCCTACATGGCTGGCAGTCTGCTTCACTGTGCTGGCCCACTCATCTGTTTCACCAGCATCTTAGCTCCACAGCTTCCACATCTATGATCTTCTTGTGGAAGTACTGCTTCAATAGAAAAAAATAAAGATGATGATTATAATAACAATAAGAACTCCAGGATTTTCTCCCCATTTACTAGCCTCAGGTCACCATGAAATGAGTCCCATACTCATTCCAGGTAAACCAGCTTCCTGGAAACGCATATAAATTGGCTGCAGAGCCATTTTTACATTAGTCCTGCACACAGACACATCCAGAGACCTTACCACTGCAAAAGGAAATCATCTGGGAACTGTCTGACGGACAGAACTGTGTCAGATCAGCTCAACCATCAGTTAGAGACACAGATATTCCAGTGGGTGTGCAAACCAGTTAACCAGTAAATTATTCCTGTATAGCTAGGCTTAATTCCCACATCTATCGATACAAAAATCAAAACCTATTGCTTCGTACTCATGTTCACCTTAAAACACACAATACATGCTTTCAAAGTATCTTCCCTGTTTAGACAATTAATTCCATGTGGAGCTACAAAGACACCCGCCAGAATCCTTCTTAGACAGTAAAACTCCCAACAGCAAGAAAATATTGCGTGAACCCTCTGAAGATCAGCGAGTGATTTATGCAGACAAGGATATGATGCCTTATCACATCTTTATAATAGGTTCGGATGCTGCATGTCAGTCTCATTACTTGCATAAAACCCCTCTGTTAGGAAACCAAATTATTTAAAAATTACACCAAACCCGCTAAGAAATATGCAAAACTGAAACTTTTCTGCTCTTTACAGGCACGTATCATAATCTGGGGGCAAGTCATAAACTCGGGTGCAGTTTTATTCCCTGCGCTGCTGCAGAGGGACAGATGTGGAAACAGAGTGGGTTGGTCAGGGCTCAGCGGTTGGTGTCCCAAAGGAACAACAGGGCTCTTTTGCTTCTTTCACACCAGCAGTTGCTGACCTTGGGCGAGCCATCTCGCTGCAGAACTCTCATAAAACAGGTATGAGGCTACTTAGCACACTCGAAAGGCAGAGATAGGAGCTGGTGGGGAATTTCCC
>JASSUY010006563.1:0-19829 GCA_032466535.1 Forpus xanthops
CTAAAAATCCATAACACAATACTACACCAGCTACTGCTTAAAGAAAAATGACTGCTGCTGCTGAACCCATGACACCTGATTACAATATGTGTAAATAATTCAGCTGGCAAGTCAGGCAAGTGATTAGAATGACACTTTTTCCCTTGCTGTGTTGGGCTTATGGATATAGACCCTCATAAAAGGTGTTTTTCACTATCAACATACTGTTCAAAAAGGGGTTTGTTAGTTTGTGGCTGGGCAGAGCAAAGTATTCTCAGGTTGCAATTTGCTGCCTACTTGGATCAGTGTTCCTACAAAAAGCAGTCTGTGCTTCTCTCTCCCTTAATGCTTGTTTGTACATCCAGCAAACACTGTGGTATATGAATAAAAACATTTCTGCAGTCCTATAGTGAACTGATGCAGCTGGAAATTTGTTTTTCAGCTAGGCAGTGATACCCTATCTGGGTCACTGAGCAGGGGACCAAATTACTGAGCTGGCACAGCAGAGGAGAAATTGTTAGGACACAATTAATTTTCCAACAAAAAAGAGGGAATACCACATTTTTTCCCCCCTCAGTTGAAGAACTAGCTTAAATGCCTGTTAGCTTCATATTATGGCTTTTGCATGTTGAACTCATGCAAGAGAGTACATGTGAGGTTTAGTACTTCACGGAAGTGGGGTACTAACAGCAATTAAATACTTAGAGGGAGTAGATCTGCTGAATAAGAACTTGCACTTTCATACAGTCATCCATAGGAATGTTTTCAGATTTTAATAAGATGTCTCTTACAACTATGTTCTTTAAATTGAAAGTATTGATAGTACCATGTTATAGAGGAAAAGGTGGAGCCATGACTTCAGGCTATTTCTAAAAGTCAAATAAAGAAAATTAGATCTTCCAGTTCAATATCCACCTTCTCTTTTATAATAATTGCCCTTCTGTAAATAATCTTCACTGAAACAGGACTCCTAGAGATCCTAATAATTTGAAGTGGTATTATAAACAAATTACCTCCAGTTCTGCAAATAGACAGAGAGTATGTATTTGCAGGGAGTAGAACAATGAAGTACAGAGGGGAAGTGACATACTTTCAGGTTTAGCAATTCTGCTATAAATACAATGTCCCAGTTTCATCTTTCAGGCAAACCTGAGATTAAACCAGGGATTAAATTTACTGTTACATGGTCTTAATAAATTCAGACATGATCAGCTGAATACTGTTGGGAGAGTTTAAGTCTGTCTGCTCAATTGATGTGGGCCCTTGCTGCCACGGAAATAAGATTTGCACCCATGGTGATTCTGAGTTTTCAAAGAAGGAACCTAGAGAAATATACAGGATCAGCACAGTATCCCTGCTAAGGGTGGAGTTAAGTAGCAACTGATTTTCTTTGTTTTTTATTGAACAATACTCAGGTGACCAAACACTTGATACTTAAGGACTAAGCAGACTGTTTAAAAAGCATCTACACAGTTACTTATCTGAGATATAAAAATGTCAGTCTCTTCAGTAAATGCGTATAAAAATTTTGCCTTCTTACATTCGTAGTTCATGTTACATGTGAGGTTTGTTTTAGAAAAGGAATAGGTGCGAATAGCACTGCTATATGTGCACTGTTGCAGAATGGTTAATAGTTCTGAATCACAGTCAAGACTGAATTAGAGTCTCTTGCTACGTTTATTGTAATACTACTGTGACCAAAATGACAAGTGCTTCAGAACTTGTATTTCAGTAAAATCTGTCAACATACAAACAGTTGTTAACCTTTAGTCTTCTCTAGTATTTCAAACAATGGACAGCAATGGATTTTCTAATATGTGCTGGTCACTTCTAGCAGGGCTAACAAGTTTACTTTCAAGACCATTGGACTTATCTAGACAAAGACTAATTGTTAAATGCAGTATTTCTTCGATGGAAGGGGTGATTTGTACTTTGGCTGAGCAGTGTTGCACAAAAAATCATCAGTGTTTGCTTAAAAAAACTAATGATTTGGACCTTGGCATAGGGTGTGTTTGGATCTCCCACACAGGCTGGTTGGTTGCGATCTGATTAGCACACAAGTCACTGGATCATATGAGACTTCCTTAACAGCTTCTCTGCTCAATACTCACACCCCAACTGGCCCCTGATCCTGTGTAACTTCTTCAGCACATGCATTATTCATTATTATAAGTATTTTAAACTAAACTACCTTACTGTGTTAACTATGTGCAAAAAGACTGTCCTGAGTGGCCATTTCTGCATCTACAGAAACAGTTTCTACCCACTATTTACAAGCATTTTACCTGTGTGCAATCCGGTCCATTCTGCAGCAGGATCCACTACTGCCAGAAGTTTCTGGAAGGGCAATATTATTCACTCAGGATGATAAATGACACATTTAAGCATAGATATTGGCCTTGGAATGGCAGGAACTTTCTGGGAGGAATCCTCAGGATTGCCTGAAATCCACAGCTGATCTCCCACAAGTCTTAGACAGATCCTCTGTTGTGAAGTTGTTGAGGAACTGGGTCTGTCACCTTGTCTTTGTCAGTTGAGTGTCTCCACTGTGCAGGGACTAACTGAGGAGTTCCTGGACCACCCAGGGAGTTAATGAGTTTAGCACAGTAAGTGTGTAGATAGGGACCCTTAGACCTAGCTATACCGCAATTATAACTAAAGGACAACTTGACTTTCATCTGTATGCTTCACATAAAACTTAAATTACAGAGCTCCTGAGACAGCACCTCTGTAATTGAGAGCCATGCTGAACAGCATTCATCCAGCTGCGAAATAAGATAGGCAACTCGTGATTTCCTGTGGGTTGCCTTCTGTCCTGTGGTTTAACTGGGTACAGGCTATCCCTGGAAGCATAGCTGCAATGCCATACAGATCACGCTGTTTTGCTTTCTGCTGTTTAAAATTGCTCTTGCTCTCTAGAGAAATATGTTGCCAAGATTCTGCCTTTCTCACCCAGAATGAATTATTATAATGAGACAACTGCATGTTTAGTATTTATCATTGGTTTTGCCTTATTAAATCTCCTCAGTCATAGCTGGGGCAATAGGGACATTGTAGCTACAGCCAGTTGGGGTAGGGTAAGTAGGACAGTCACAAAATGGAGCAGTCCAACAAAAGAAGGGTCTTGTTGAACTCCACCAGTGAATAACTCCACTTGATTTAAGATACTGGCTTAACAAACTGACAGAAAATATCCCTTGACTGCTGTTTCCCAGGCCTTATCTAACATCTGAAAGATTATTTTTTTTTGTGTAAAAACTGATAAAGATCAACTAACAATTTCATGCCAAAGTATGGGAGAAGTGTTTACTCACACAGCTGCTTTTATTCAGTCCATTCTCTAAACTGCAACGGGACCAGATTGTCTGTTGACATTTCACAGTTATATCAGATGAGTTGGCATATTGTTTCTGTTGGACACTGGATCTTTTAATTTATTTTTAATTTATTAATTAATGTATTTCCTGGCTTGTCAGCACTTCAGCTTTTCTTACCCCTGCTGCAGACTCAGGTTTGGTTCAGAATGTTATACAGCTATGAAAGTACTGTCTGTATCTAGTTACTGTCCAGGAATTTTGTGCAATGCTAGTTCTACACCGTAGCAGAAAAGGAATCCCTTCTAAAATACTCGTATTTAAAAGTAGGAACGTATCATTCCAGCACACATCCCAGAATAACTTAATCTGGAATCTTGACTGTAGCAAGTACTTATATCTTGCTTCTTTGAAGAAGTGAAGAAACAGAGAACTTAGTATTAATTACTGTGTTACTTAGTCTCACAATGTAGACTCACAGGCATTATCCAAAGAAGAGAACTACTGTTTCAGAAAGCAGTACCATTGCAAGTGTTCCATAGCATTACAAGCGTTCCAGTGGACGCGGCATCCTGACCAAATCCCTTGCTTGTGGTACCAGTCTGTGATGTTGAGAATTCAGGTGTTTACAAATATTTGCCTTTATACACTCGACATTTTCAAAGCAACTATGATCAAATCATTGTCTTGATTTACAGATCATTTCTTTCTAGACAGTGGGATTTGTTCATGGCTCAATCATATATTGAATGGAGATTTTCAGTTTAAACCTCGTGGCCAAATTTCTGGTGTTTTCCTCCATGACTGTGCCAATAGAAAAGGAAGTTTTGTCTTCTGCTGCATTCTCCCTTCTTATGTTCAGCCACGGTTATGCACTTAACCAGCAAGAGACATAATATGCATGGTGCTCGGACACAGACAATATTTTCAAGAAACATAATAATCACTTTAAGGCATAAAGGGAACTTCAGAAGCTCAAGGAAATATGTTAATAGCTTTCAGGTATTATTTTTTATTCCTGTTAGGAGAAAATTGTGACAGCTGGGCACAGACATAAACCAAAGAAAATGTGTTAAATTGCTGCAGTAGAGGATTATCAATAACAAGATGAAATGTAAAACACTGTAAAAGCAGCTGTGAGAAAAAATAGTTTCCAGAACCAACCCAGGAAACACGATCAATTTTAGTTCAGAAGTTCACAATAGCATTCAAACAAATCCAGTCCTAGGTTGTGTTATCTGTGACAGACCACACACGAGCTTCTGCAGAACCTAACACCACCTCTATTTCCCTGCAAAAATAAGAAGGGGATGCCTGAGACACTGTCTTGTAAAAGACGTCTCCTGGAGGGAAATCTGAACTTTGATATTTTACTTAGCTGACTCAAGAGTCAAACTCCAAAGCTGCAGGGGTTTTTGTACTTCAGTATGCATACTCAAGCAGCTCAGAGTCATATTTCACCAAATTGCACTGTTATCTATCCAATAAGGCCTTTTTGAATTCAGTTCCCATGCTTTAAACCAGAAAGTCTGTGATGCATTTGAATCTTATCATGAGTAGTGAAGTCTAGCCAAAGCAAAATTCTGCTCTGCCCAGTGTTCAAAACCTTCTACAAGAACTCTAAGCAGATTAGTGCTGAGAGCCTAAGAGAGTTACAGCTCTCAGATGACTCCTCACATGAGGCATACAGGCATCAGCCACTAAGATTAGTTGTTCCCAAGATTCTCACAACTCCTTGGCTAATTAAGGTGCAGCCACATGGCGCTTGAAAGTGTGCACGCAAATTAACTGGAACTGACATACCATAATGACTGATGAACTCTGTAACCCAGCAGCAGCTGACAAAATCACTGCTGAGAGCCCCACCAGCACCTCAGTGCTTGCTCAGCTGCAATGTCAGAAACTTCAGGACTGCACACAAGAGAAAAATTTTTCACACTTAGAACAATCTGCCATCGGAATAATCTCCTCAAGGAAGTGGTGGATTCCCTAGTTTTGGACACTTTCAGGACTCAGCTAGACAGGGTGTTAGGACACCTAGTCTAGGTCATGCTTTGCCAAGATAGGTTGGACCTGATCCTTGAGGTCCCTTCCAACCTGGCATGCTATGACTCAATGATTCACATGTTGTGCCTGTCTGTGTACTACCAACGTTGCAGCGCCAGCTCCTCCTCACTCGTTAAACTGACTGGATTATTTGCAAGGGAAACGTGCTCACCTCTGCAGTTGTGAAGGTCAATAGCATTTGGTCAGAGTTGCATATTGCAAGTTAAATATGAAGGTTCCTGCACCAAAGCCTAAGAAAGAACAGAAAGGTGAATATTTTTGTTGATGATGAGCCTGTGTTCTCAAGGCCTTCTCTGGGAGATGTATAATTGAATCAATACACAATACAGGCTGTACTGTAAAACAAAAGCCTTCCTGTTGAGCCTACTTTGTGAGAATGTAATTCCTTGCCAGCTGCTTGGACAGGATATCCAACCCACCTGTAAAATACCTTAGCACAGCAATAGAAAAATGAGCATTTTATCTTTGCTGGCTTGATTGAGGAGTAAAACCAGTGGAATAATGCTGATACATGATGCTGAGTCTTCAGAGATACTACTAAACAATTTGGATAAACCTATAAGCTGATGAAAATATCTTAATATTTGGCACTATTTATCTATTAAAAAAAACACCTCTTTGCTTCCTAATTTCTTAAGATACACATAGTTTAAAGCAGTGTAATCTTCACATTCAATTCAAAAGTGAACTCTTTAGGCTTCACTATCTTTTTTCCTTGCCATACCTTCTTTTAGTCAGTGAATTAGAATGAAATGAAAAAGGAACAAACCTTAAAATATTTTGAAACATGATTTTTTGCCTTGATAATGTTTTTTCTCAAAATGTAGTATTATTCCAACAACTTCTACAATTAATAAACACAACCCACCTTAAAAAAATCAAATGAACACAGTCCTTCTTATGCAAATTGCTCAGTAAGTGAGAAAATAAAGGTTTGAGAGTAAGACTTTATGAGGCATCAAGCATGCCATCTTGCTCTTCTACTTCTGCTCACATATTCCCACCACCTCCTTTGTGTTGTCAGTAAAGCTCGTGACCAGGAGGCAAACCAGATTAGGCACCTGGGAGGCTGAAAACTAAGAAGTGAAGAAGAACAAAAGCAGCAAGAAAAGGGGATTTCATCTGTACAGCACACTGTATCTGCTTAAGCTCCTAAAAAAAACCCCAAAACCTCACATGCTGAAGACTTCTCAATAGTAGGTCAGAAAGCATCTGCAGTTAAAACACATACAGGACCTGGTTTTAGGAAAGGCTTCTTTTTGGCATAACTTGGCATTTATTTAAAATTCAATGTGAATTTGTAAATGAACTTACATACGTCTTTATGAATAAGTTGTAGGTTTGGGAAGAAAACTAGTGCAGTATCAATGGTTACAGACCCTCTGACTGATGAAAGTACTGTAACACAGGGTAGTGAAACTACAGAGAAGCTGACAAGTGCCAGGCTTTGATGCAGTGGCTACATAGCAGCTTCTGGCATGGAATATAGCTAGGAAGTGCTGCTCTGCACTGGGACCAACATCTGTGGTTCCCAAGAACACACCCTCTTGAGCAGTACTCATATGCTTTGTTTTCAAAGTTTGCTTATCCTATTCTGGGAGTCTTTGGTGCTTTGAAGGTTGTTCAAATACTTAGAGCTTTAATTACCTATTTTTCTCTTTGTTAGAACTGAAATTAGACAACTACCCTGCTCTTGAAGTCTAGCTTTCTGGTCTCTCTCCTCCAAACGGCCTTACCCATTCATACCCTCCAGCTCATCAGTTTCTACTGCCCTGGGCTCAGCCTTTACATGCCCTTGCAGCTGTTACATGCATGCAAAAGGCAAAGCCCCCATCCCTAGAAGCCTAATACCCAATGAGCAAATTGCCTGCCTGGAACGCACATAGAAAGCAGTGTTAAAATCAGAAACCACCCTCTTACCCTTCGATGAGGCTTCTGTGTGTCCAGCTTGATGAATGCTGATGCAGCAGTACAACAAAAAACATACAAAAAACCTTATGTTGCTTCTAAGGTATGTTACCTGTCTGCTCAGTAGATACACAAAGTAATGTTACACACCTGCTAAGCCACATCTGTGCTCAATTCCTGCGAAATAAACCAGGGGAAAATCTGCCATAAGTTTTGTTTTCAATAAGCTCAAATATGTGGGATAGTTTTTTAGGAATTTTTATATGAAAAAAAAGTGAGGCACTCCCATGCTTTGGGAGAAACTGAGTTTCTTGCATCCCAGTATTTATATGTCAACACCCAACTAGGCCCTAGGTTTATACCAGCTCTTGCAGACAGGAGGCCTGTCTTGAAAAAATAGTGAAGGAGGAAATGAACCCACAACAGCAGAGAATATAAAATGATTTTTCCACCCCAAGTGAGCTGCAGTACTGGCAACAACTGCTCCATGTGCATACTCCATGAGAGTTGCTCTTATATAAACATTTCTTCCCCAAAACAGATAGAAAGAACATGTTATTAGAATGCCAGCTCAGAATACAAGAAGCCTAGAGGAATTACAAGCAAGTCTTACTGCATTCTGCATAAATAATCCAGGTTGATTTGTGAACTTGCACTATGGCAGCAGCATTTCTAATTCTCAAAGGTAAAGGCTCAGTACGGAGTCATCACAATGTTGCTGAGCTGCAGTTGCCAGGAGCAGCGCACAATGAAAATGAATTATCACTAACCTGGACTGTCCCTGGGATGTTCAAACAACTTTCACACAGAAGGCAACAGCATTCTCCAGCTGAGAGCACAGAAGAGGGGAGAGGGCAGGAGGATGAATAGTACCACCACTGCCTTTGTGTGACACTAACACAGTGCAAATCTTAGCAGGCTAGGAAGAAAATAACCCAGCTCAGGAGTTCCAGCTGGGTTTGCAAGTTGCACTGGTTAAGTGATGGCTGCATGAGTAGCAGAACTGACACAGGGAGGGATGGGGCTGTGGGTACAGGGTAAGGACTGAACTCTTCTCCATGTCACACCAATACTTGGGCTCTGCTGTGGGGCTGAAATAGATGCTGGTTCCTAGTGTGCATCCTGTCCACAGGCAGAGAAAGGGAAGCCTCTAGACTAAGAGAAATCACTCATCTTCTTTTAAAGGGATAAGGAATCTTAGAACTTGTTAGGACTAGCTTATAAGTAAATTATAAATAGTCGAGCTTGCAGAGTGTGGCAGAAGAGTTGAAGTTTTTGGTTTGGTTGTTTTTTGTTTGCTTCAAGCAAGAGTCCTGTGAAATTAGGGAGTTAAATTGCAGTATATATGCAATATAAGCAACATTTTGAGCCTGTCAGGGCACCTGAAACAGTCTGGCAATTAGTACCAAAACAGGTAGTCTTTGAAATTCTAGCAGTTAATGTTTTCCACAGAATTAATCAAAATCACCTCCATTTGTATGAGAATGTTTTATTAAAAATACGTATCTTGTTTCACAAAAAAAGAACCAACACTGTAATTAAACACAACTTCAGAAGTTGGACAGGAATTACTTGAAAAAAAATACAGGTTCCTGTAATCCCAGAGCACCCTCTGATTGCATGAGCCCTAAGTAAACCTCTTCCTGTGTTCAAGGCCCAGAGGGGCCTGTCCTGTACACAGCAAAGTGCCCAGGAAAGAGCAGTGGGACAGTGGCAGGGCTACTAACTACTCACAGCAGCTGGTCACTGGTGGAGACACGTGCAGGAGACACGGGTCCTGCTCCCCAAATCCCAGGAGGCCTGTCACTCCCAGCCCTGCTGCTGGGCACAATGGTAACCTTCACAAGAGAACTGCTGCAGGGGCACCTGGCGCAAGTGTCACAGGTTGGCCACCTCTTTCTGTAGAGGAGGAGAAATAAAGCACAGCACTTCCAGTTAATTTCACTTGGGATCCAGCAGAAGCTCACATTAACAGCACTGTTCAAAGAAACCCAGCCATGCTTCAGTGATACAATGGGATGCAATAGTCTTTTTGATAAATATGACCCTAAGTGAAAACTGCTGGAATCCACTAACTTCCGGATCCCTACCTCCCATAACTTGGCTTTATCTCAGACTTTTGGAAAGACACAATTATCAATGCAACAAGTTATCAGCTGAGGCAGCAGCAGATATCAAAAGTTTAGTGCAAAATACATCAAAGAATACAAAACAGTTGTCAGAAACATCTGCTATTTAAAGTGTACAGAACAAAACACCGGTTGCATTTACTCTCTTGTTTGCCAGGCTGCCTTTCTTGCTCTGGAGATACTGAAGATTCAGCTCCTTTTAAAATTACTGAGAAGTATTCTTCATCCCTCCAAAATGATAACAATGTAAATACAAAAAGCATACCAGGCACTGACTGTAAACTAACATTCAGATACCAACTCATAACATAAGCAAGGCACAAAGAAAAGACACCAGAGTGATGGAGAAGCAAGCAGACATTAAATCACAAACCAGCAGACCCTTTGCTTTGACCTGACAAAGCATCAGACAATATGGGCAGCTGAAACAGCAACAGTATCTGAGGTTGGATAAACAAGAGTAACTGTAAAGCAAAGTTAAGTTTCGAAGAAACAACTGGCCTGCATGTCATTATGTGTATTCTAATCCCATGCAAGTCATGATTTGATTAAAAGAAATTTAAAAAGAAACTTCACCTAAGATCATGACTCATAAAAACCTAAGAGGGTATTAAATTCATGTAACATTAGAGGCCTGTGTTCTCAAGTGCTTTTTGTCATCTACAGTGTTAATTCCTTAGACTGTAATTTAATCAAGCACTCAGTCCAAAAGGCCTGTCACTTTCCTGACTATGCTGGAATTTATGATAGGGATCAGCTTCCTTACTCTATGCCGAAATCCCAGCTCCACCAGCTGTAACACAGTGACTCTTCTTAGTACACTGTTACCGCACAGACTGTAACACAAGATTAGCCCAGCACAGCATTCGTTCCCACGGAAAAAGAAATGGGCTCATTTTCAGGGCCTCCTGTGAGTTCACAGAACTGGAATTTAAGAATTCCTTTTTTGTTTTTTTAGCAAAGCAAATTTGTTCTGAGGTTAACAAAATACAAATATCCGCTGAGTTCCAGAATGCCACCAATCAAAATAACTTTCCTTACTGTAATGAGGTCTTCAACACAAGATCTCAATTTGCCAAAATCAGAGCAAATCAAATACTTGCCTTAATTATAACACTCTTCAACTCACTGTCATAAAATTTCCAGGTAATTTCAGAGCCCATATGGAAAAGCTTTGATTCTTTGGGCTGACTTGCTCTGCATTTTAGAAAGAAACAAAAAAAATGACTCAGGGACATCCCAGACTGGGAATTTATAATACTTCCTCATCCTTGCAGAGCTACAGGACAAAGCTCACCAGTTATTCAAAACCTCACCTTACAGCAAATAGGAATGGGAAACTTTCTCCAGCTGTGAGGTGGCAGCACAGGAAATAACTGGATTTTAAAACAGCTCAACTTGAAAGGTGTCAAAGAACACGGCTGAAAAGGTTAACTCGGTAATTAAATCAGCCACAGCATGAAAAGTCCAACAACCATAAAGAACAACTCTGAAAAATACAAAAGCTCATTGTTACTTATATATACATAAAAAAAAAAAATGATTCTAGATTTAAAAATCTCTCCCCAGGGTTTTAATCCCCCTCCTAGAGAGATGTTGTTACAGCTTGTGTACAGCAGTCCAAAAGAATCTTTCATAGCCTTCAGAATTCTTCATGGTTTTCGTAATCCATTTTGTAGCAAGGGACATTTCTCGCCAGAACTGAGTAATACTTTAGAGCCTACTTGAAAATCCATCTTTAAGATGACCTTCAAATAAAATATTCACACTTCTAAACAGAATTTTTAAACTACAGGTGGTTTTTGCTTTAATTACAAAATAGATCCAGCGAATTCGCTAACTTAGGAAAAAAAGACTAGAAATAAAAAGCACAAAAAAAGCTTCCAGCCTCCAGCAATTCACAAAACGCTATTTCAGTACAGAACAACATTATTACTTTAATCAGTTTGGTGTCTTCTCATAACTACTTTGAAAATAAAGGGCAATTTGACACTAATTCCATTACAGAAGTTTGTAAGCAGGTAGTTTTTTGTGCGTGCAGCAGAAAACAAGACTGCTACAGAACTGGTTTAGT
Organism: Forpus xanthops; assembly: GCA_032466535.1. Taxonomy (NCBI): domain Eukaryota; kingdom Metazoa; phylum Chordata; class Aves; order Psittaciformes; family Psittacidae; genus Forpus; species Forpus xanthops. The sequence continues at coordinate 11,472 of JASSUY010006563.1, forward strand.
CTGCCAAATACCCTTTTCATACATCACATCTTAAAATACGTGTGTCTAGATGAACATAAAAATCTGAACTCCTTGCACCCAATTCCACTGCTTGCATTTGGATAATGCAGGGGTGTAAGGGTCCACCTATGCAGCTCTTATAATGGGACCAGAATCTAATAGTAGCTTATCAAATAGCAAAGAGGTTCCAACCTGCTCTGACCTCAGTAATCAGAAAGATGAACAGGTGCTATTCTTAGTGTAATGTCCCAGGAGTAGCAGCAATTTTGTCTGTAGTGAGCTCAGAGTTTAAAAAGAAACAAAAAAAGTTGGTCAGGAAGTAACACACGAGAACAGCAAGAGGCTTGCTAAAGTCATGGCTCCATCGCTTTGCACCTTTGGAAACCAGAACTTAAAAATGATTATGCTCGGCGCAGGGCAGCAGAGAGAATCAAGCCTGCAATTTTCACAGTCTGAATGAGCACAAGAACTTGGCTTCCAAGAGTTTGTCTTCTTAAGTTGCATGTGTCACAACAGGAATGTCAATATCCATGGCAGAGAGGCGAGAGCGTGCAGAATACGGCTGGGAGGCATAGCTGTGCATGCTAGGGGCATGAGAATAGAGGGGCTGCCAAAAAGGAGAAGGTAGACTTTTGCATGCACAGTACCACAGAAACAGCATAATGGAAGTGAAAAACAGACCACCAGCACTGGCAATGGCAATAAACACAGAGATGTCAAAGCTAAAGATAGGCTCGTATTTTCTGTTCAGATAGTTGTTATAAAAAATGACCCAGATTGATGGAGTGAGACAAATGGCACATGCAAGCAGGAACAAGAGGGCAGCCACGAGGTGGCAGCCTGCGCTGTTCACTAAGCATTTGGCCAGTTTGACGTTTGGCACAGTCGATACAAAGGCTGTGTTACACATGCCAATCAAGCAGAGAAACAGAGCCGTGACTGCAGTTAACATACTCAGTGGAAGGGCAAACTGAAGAACACGCAAATCCAGCTGATCGACAGCAGTGTACCACTGTGGGTCATATATCACACAGTCTCTGCTCCCATCAAAGCGAGCACACTTAATCCAAAGTCCAGTGTAAACTGTCACGTTCCTCTCATTCTTGTTGAATGTGCACAGTCTCATTTGCCTCCAGTTTGGAAGAAGAACTGCTGCAAGGAGTCCAGCCACTGAGGCGGTTCCACTGAGGAAGGCCAGGACGGTTGCTGCATGAACATCTCGGCAGCCCATGCTTGCCCACAGAAGTTGTTTTCCTGCAACAAAGAAGAGCAGAAAAAAAAGTCAGCAGGTGAAAGTTTACAGACACAGGACTACCACTAACAGGTACCAGAAGCTCGGCCTAATGCATACACAGATACCTGAACATCTGTATCTCAGACAGGCTGCAGATATGGCTGCAACCATACAGAACTACGATCTGACCCCTTAATTTGCTTCTACACCTGCAAACGTCAAATGTCCAGGCAGCTTTTCAGATGAAGAGTTTCAACATATAATGGAAACAGCTGGAATAAGCACAGGAGTGACCATTTTCAGAAACCCACGGCTTGTGCAAATTCATTTGCAAAGGTAAATCATGAAAATCTGGGCAGAGTTAATGCAGGGTGGGCAAAAAGAGATGAGAGGTTCATCCATATTCTCTAATACAAGAAGGTGGACAAGAAAAAAAGGGGTATTTTCTTTCTCTCTGCATCACCAAGGTACATTTACAGTAAGGACTTCAAACAGCATGGGGAAATTTGTATTTTTCCATTACCTCTGCTGTACTAGTTACACAGACAGAAGACTTCAGTCTCTAGCTCATCCTATGGTTGCCAAGCATGTTTAGACCACCCTGCATACTTCATTTTTGGTAGACACACCAGGAATGCAAGGTAGAGATTTTGGCTGGGTTTTTTTTAGGGTTTAGTTGGTTGAGGGCTTTCTTTTTGGTGGTGGTGGTTGTTCTGGTTGGGTTGCTGTTTTTTTTCCGTTATTTTGTTTTTTGTTTGTTTGGTTTGTTTTTTTTTAATTTTTTAATAAAAATTAAAGAGTCCTTAGTGCTTCTCTTGGCTTAGGAAAGACACAGAAAATCCCTCATTTTCCCATTAGCGGTATCAAGGGAAAGCGAATTTGTAGGTAAGTTATCCATGATCACTCCATCTCAGGGAATTCTGTTGCATGCTGTAAAGCTGCTAGCTTTATAGCTGTAATTACGGCTTCAGTTACAGGTCCCTGATTAAGTCAGTAGCAAAATAGACATTGTCTTAATTAAGATTGATCCAGTATACTTACCAGCAGTGCCTTCAAATCAAGAGAAACCTTAGCAACTTCCAGAAATAGGAAGAAAGGTGTTACTGGATCTAAGAAACAGAACAAGGAGAGTGTCATAATCATATTAGTTTCATGCATTTGTTTCAGGCAACAGTATTTGCATTGTAATTCAGAAATAAGGAATCTCAGATATGCTCGCATTAGGCTGACTTCAGCACCTTTCTACAATTTCCTCTTACTTAAAAAACACAGCTCAAACTACATCTTTTTTTCCCCCTTTTCCCAGAAGCATGTTCTCTTTCTATCTACTCATCTGTGTCTTTATGGAACAGATAAGAGGGGTGCAAACAGCTCCCTTTCTCAAGGATGTTCCATGACACAAAGGTTTTCAGATCCTCGGGTTTGTGTTTCTAACAAAATAAACCCCCCCACATATCAAGTCACATAAAATTATTGTTTCAGATGTTACGTTCCAGACTGCAATTAAACAGCAGGGAGAAGGGGATGCAATTATTTTTAATGTGAGAGAACAAAACACAGACTCTGAACTGTTTATATACTTGTGGTTCTCTATTTCTTCCTGGCTTCTGCACAAAGGAAGTACCGATGATGCCTTTTCAATGGCTGTCCAGCTTTCCCAGAGGATAATAAAGGATCTTTTTTTTGTGGAGTCTTCACAACCATATGAGATCCACACCACTGAGTCCCAAGAGCAATTACGCGGGTCATAATGGGAAAATGGCTTTTCTGCTGGACAAAGTCAGGCCTACAAGGATGCCATTATGTGACTGTTAAGAGCTACAACCTAAGGGTGAGTTTGCTGCACTAATATGTACAAGGACACTGAATTTCCCTTAAATAACCTACATCAAACCCTGAAATAATCTACACTTATATATGCATAGCCTCCTGGAGTGCAACATCAAAGAATTTCTTCTATCAAACCATTCAGGCAAGAGAGAGACCTGACAAAACACATTCATGCAACCCGTATCTTTCACTAAATGAGAAAGTTAATTTCCAAGTCTGCAGTCCTCCAGTATGAATGCTATCGCATGTAAGACATAGAAATGCAGACAAAAATCAAATCAAGCATTTCCACTACCAGCTTAATCAGCCAAGACTGCTATGAGTAAACAGGAATCTGAGGACACTAACTATGCAGGGCTACAGAGGTCAGTAGCAACACTCTCAACTGCATTTGGAGAAGCAGTAAAGCCGAGTTGTTTGTATTTTTTAAGTTTGGGTCTCAAAAAAGTATTACTGTCCAGCTCAGAGCAGCTCTTTTTATTCACTAGTAGTTCTCAGTAATTTCAAGCTTTCTGAGCATTTAGTACCAACCAAAGCTACGATAAACATACAGATCTTCCTGTGCAGGGTCACACCCCAAAATACCAGCTAGTGCTCAGTAACAACCATAATCAAGTAGAAAATTAGTACTGGCAAACAAACGTGTCAGAAATGGAGCCTTTTCCGTCCCAAGAGTCCCTTCCATTAAATGATGAAAACTTGTGGCCACCAACTGCTGTAACAGATATAGAGCAGGTATGGAACATTCTACAACATTTAACTCTGAAAGTCTTCCATTTCTATAGACATGGGAGTTTCTTTCATGTTTAGTCCATCTGACTTTATCACTGGTGGTGTTGCACAGGTAAGGACCTCAGCCACTTGTGAATCAGCTGTCCACTTTGGCTAGAACAGATGAAACCCTGTCTAGTCTTGGATTCCAGACACAAGCTTTTTATATCCCAAGGATCTTACAGCTTTAATACCACTTCAGGGACAGATTTTGCCACAGCTCCTATTTTAAAGATCTACGCTGCCGTAACAAGAGATGCTTGCTGAAGCTCACAAGCTAAAAAAAATTAAGCAAAGAAGGAAAAAAAAAAAAAGAACAGGCATTTACTAGAGACCTCATTCGGTGATGAGTAAGGCCAGCTCTGTTCCCTTGCATAGCCCTAAGGCCACTGCTGTTCTGTAAAGCTCTGCAGGAGAGAGGTGACAGCAAGAGCAATTCATAAACAACTACATTCTCTACCTATCCACAACAGTGTTATCAGTTTAAAAAATCATCATGAGTTTCGTATAACTGACCACCTGCATCTGGAGAGCAATAACTACCCTGTTTCAAGATAACTGGAAGTAACTGGTAAGAATCGGTGCTGCAAGTCATGTTTTCTTCTGGAAATCCATCACACAGTTCCAAGTCTTACAAAACTCCTACCAAAATTAAATCCGGACGCACAGGATTAGAATTAGCATTCCTAATTAATACATTAGCGTTTTCCAGCACGACCTGTAGCACTGGTTCCAGCTGATTTAGATGACGACAGCCAAGGCCGAAGTGGAAAACGCACACCTTCCCACCCCCCCCGCGAGAGGTTCAGCCGCTGCCCTGCCTGCTCGGTACATACCAAGTACCACTATGTCTGCGTGATCCCGACCTGTCGCACTGCCTACCGGGACGAGACACTGAATTCACCACCACCGCCGCCGCCGCCGGCCTACCGACAGCGAAGCCCCCTCAACAGCGGCACACCGGCCCGGCAGCCGCCGCCAGCCCCATGCCCGCTCCGGCGCTCACCTTCCTGTCAATGCCCCTGGCCACGTAGCAAAGGCACCATCTCCGAGGCGCTGCCCGGCCTGCTCCCGCCGGGACCACTCAAGCCCCCGGTAGGCCTCGGCGGGGTTCCGGGCTCAGTCCGGCACCGCCGCAGCGCCAGAACCCGCGGCCGCACTGCAACTCCCAGCGTGCCCCGCGGGCGGCACTCGGGGCGGCTCCTGAAGGAGGAGGCGTGTTCCCTTCCCAGCGGTTGCGATGAGCGCGGGTCCGACACTGGGAAAGGCGGTGCTGTAACACGTTCCTTACGTACGGCGGATGCGTGGTTAACGTTGGAGGAACGCGTGGTAGGTGCTGCTGCTTTCCTTCACTTACTAAACTGTTTACCTTAACCCACAAGTTACCGTACACCTTACCTATTCGTCACAACTCTTCATGCACAGCTTAAACAAAGCCAAGGTTGTTCTCATCACAGTCCCTTCCCTTCCTCATCTGCGTGTGAGATTCAACCAGTGTTCAAGAAATCTGACACCCCCCCCCCCGTTATTTTCAACGATGAAATAAATGGAGTATCAAAAACTGTCTGCAGCCCATGCTTTACTTTGGTGAAAATACGTTAGCCCCACACACAGTAAAATTCGAGGAAAACAGGAATAAAAACCAGTACTAAATAGAATTGGATTATGATAAATCGCACCCTTCTTCCCAGGGCCTGGCTTTAACAAAATTTAGAGAAGCAGGGTTTGGTAATTGCGCTTACAAAACCAAACCAAGCTGAGAAGCTGTTCATGCATTCAGTCTATGTCGCTTTGCAATCAATTTAATACCACTGAAGTAGAAAACATCCCATACAATAATGAATTTGTTTGGTTTCTTTTTTATTCCAAAAATAAAATGCATGCCTGCTTGTTACACAAAATCTGAAACATGAACCATTCCCAACTGTTGAAAAGCATTTCCTTCACTAAAATGTAACATGTACCCACAACTCCATAAAAGGAAACAAAAACAAATGAAAGGGTGGGAATTTGGAATCAGGATTTATATTCTCAGGAGTACTACAGGAGGCACTGGCAGCTGTGAAATAAAACCCCAATATTACATATCAGCTTTGCTTTTTTGTGCTCTTACAAGTCACTTCCTTGCTGCCCTTTGTGTTTCCTTTAAATCTTTAAAAATAACAGCCCCCCCCCCCCCAACCTTGTGTTGAAGTAGCAGAACTGGTTCACATTAGAAGTATTACAACCTGGAAACCTGCTCCATTGGAAATTGCCCCAGTGTTTCCAAAACATGGAGTGGTTGAACTTGGTCCTTTGCTACCTCTGTGAGTTATATTACTTCCATTCATCTCATTTGGCAAAAAATACTCCAGAGATCACCAGTTGTTAAGCAATACTTTGAGTTGCACACGCTTTGATCTTTACTCTGTTGAGTCAGTAGTCAAGGTAAATCACAAAACCCCGTTTTTTTTCCCCACTGTGTTCTACCCAAGTGCCAACAGGCATTGAGCCAATGTGGGGGAGGGAGCAGAGAAGTAGGCAGTGGTGGCAAAGGGAACAATAATTAAATGGGTTCATACATATAGGGAAAAATACTAAAATGTGTTGGATCCAGCCACAAATACTATCTTCTATTCATCTGTTCTTCTGAAGTCTGTAAAAGTAGTAGTTTCTTTTTCCGATATTCTTCGTTCTCCTGATCTGCTTCCTCAGCTATGGATTTTCTTATACAGGCTTTTAATTCCTCAATTCCTTCTCCAGTATATGTAGATATAGGAATTATATCTTTGAACTCAAGTGTATTTACGGGAATCATTTCTTCTTCTAGTAAGTGTAAGTAGTCTGAAAAATCGTACCAGCGGAGTTAGTACAATCCCCAAACAGTGTATCACTACAAAGCTCATAGAAGCCCAAAAATTAGAAAATGAGCTTTAACAAATTTAAGTAAACAGAACTGCAACTAATATAGAAGTTATTATTTGCTTAATCTTTAAAAAAATAGCTAAAGTCATAGAAGACAAGCACTAACGCAACAGTTAAACCATACTTACGCTTTCCTGAAAAGATTCTACGCCTTCCTTTAAGATGAATACAAAGAAATGCCAAGTTGCAGGATATGGGAGATGGATGGTTTTAAGCTTTCCTGGTCCTTATACACTCAAGGAAATGGGAAGAAATGCACCCCAAGATAATACCAAATTTGAAGTAAACGTTTATAGGCCTGTCCAGTATTTTCACAGGTTTTGGCCAGAGAATTCTATATACATCAAAGTCCATAAGGGGACCTTCAGTAGAGGTTACTGTTATCCAACATACCTAGACTGGATATTTACTCTTCCCTATCATAGTTAGTTACTAAAGATCTTCTAGGATAGCTCTATTTTGTTAAGATCCTACCCCAAAAGTGAAGGAAGCACTAAAAATGCATACAGAGCTCTAAATGCAGGATGTGGTTTTAGAACATAATGTTCAAATAATAAATCTAATAGCTGACTTCAAACAACTTCTTGCCAATGCAGTTACTCCCAACGTAATCTTATTATGACTCGTTGAATGCAATAATTGGAAGTTAATTTACCTTGGGGATTCTGCAGTTGTTTCATAAGTTCATTCAAGTTATCCTTAGCACAAGGCAAATCCATCTTATTAATGGCAAGAAGTGCAGGCTTTGTTAGCAGTTCCTCGTTGTACAGTTCCAGTTCCTTGAAAGGTAAGTAAATTTGTCTTAATGAGTATTTGTAGTTTAACAAGTGCTACTTCAATTTTATATCAGTCTTTCATGCCCAGGTAGCTGTGAAGGTGCTCAAGGTGGATTCATTAAAGCAACCTGTCAGAATAAAATAATGTTCAGTGACCTCTTGTTCAAACACAGATATTTTAGGTGAACGGGCTGGCTGATTCTGAAACAGCCTCCAATAAAAAGAATTAGGTTTGGACTTGGTTTTCTGATAGCCAAAACCACAAAATCAGTTTCAGAAAAAGTTCAGATCTATAAAACGTGTAAGGAAATTTTTGGAGAGTTTTCTGATTCTTACGGACTTAAGTGGACATCAGAAATAAAGTCACAACTATGAATAAGCTAAAAATAAACAGCAGTAGCTGAAGTTCAGAAGATTCATCATCTTAAGCTGTGTAGCTAGAGAGAAAACAGCTGCTGAACCTGAAATTACATAAAATGCTTTATATTAATAAGAAGCAATAGTAAGAGATGGAAGTAATGAATATATGCTTAGCTGGGGCCTGACATCTCACCTCCACTAGGCTGTGCAGCAAGGACACCAAGGCAGGGATTTAACTATATCCATCCGCAAGTCCTGAAGGAGCTGGCAGATGAAGTTGCTAAGCCACTGTCCATCATATTTGAAAAATCTTGGCAGTGAGGAGAAGTTCCCAACAACTGGAAAAAGGGAAATATAACCCCCATTTTCAAGAAGGGGAAAATGGATGAGCCAGGAAACTACAGAGCAGTCAGCCTCACCTCTGTGCCTGGAAAAATCTTGGAGCGGATTGTCCTGGAAGGCATGCTGAGGCACATGAAAAAC
>JASSUY010006564.1:7971-20151 GCA_032466535.1 Forpus xanthops
AGTGATTTGTGTTATACCTTAGTTACTAAACTGTTCTTATCTCAACCTGTGGGAGTTGCATTCTTTAGATTCTCCTCCCTATCCCCCCAGGAGCTGGGGAGAAGAAAGAGGAGGGGAGTGAGAGAGCGACTGTGTGAGTTACAGAGGCTTAAACAATGACAAATTCCTTCAAATGTTAGTCTGCTACTCCTCATTCTAGAGGAAATGTTTAACACTGGAGATATTTGGAATTCCCAAAGCAACCAAAGAAAGGTTTATAGAAAAATATGAAAAAAAAAAAGTGCTATTAAATCAGCTTTATAAATTCAGAAATGAAATATAAATTTCTTGAGAAGAATCAGGCTTGAACAATTTTTCAATATCTAAACACAAAGGAAAAACTGTTCAAAATGATGATGCTTTCATGACAAATCCACATGCATAAGAAGTGATATTCAGAACCAGACTGCTTAGGTATATGGCTTTTCTTTTTTTTTTAACCACAGGTGGCTGGTTACTTGGCTTCATCTGTCACAAACGAACTGTCAGCTAAGAGAAAGGTCACTGAAGATGGTTAACAACCACTTGGGGTTGTCCAAGCAAGTGAAGGGTCAGCTTCTTTTTCCATTTTTTTTCATTTTTTCAAAGAAGTAAAATCAATTACAGTTATTTTTGCAGTTCCAGCAGAGAAAGTTGATAATAAATATACTTTGTTTCTTCTATGTCTTATTAGAATGTGGCTTTGATCCAGGTGACTCAACTGTTAAATGAGTTTACAGGCACACAAGGGCAAATGGACAATCTAAGCTCACAGATGCTGGAAAAAAGTTACTTATTCATGTCTGGGTCAAAAATAATTATAGCCTTTAAAGATTAGCAATTTATTCAAGTTTATTCAAATGCTTTAATAATGCAAATGTTTTAGTGTCATGAATATATTTACCCATGCTTTTACAAAGAGATAAAAATGAGTTATCCTTTTCCATACTCTGTTTTTAGCTGTAAAATTAAAAAATAGCAGCACCTGACCTTCAGTTGCACATGCCTGGCAGAAATCAAGTTTTAAGCTGTCTTTCCTAATCTTTTCTGCTTTAACTTTCCATTAGGTTTTTGTGTTGTAATCCTGAGATGGCTGGGGACAGTAAAACTAAGTATCTATATAAATAGATCCACTGTGTTATTAATTTATTTCAAGAAATTAATGCCTTTGGCAGACTGCTTGCAGGTTGAGAAGGACTGCAGATTACCAAATTTGTCCATCTAAAGGTGCAAGAATGACCATCTGCACATCATCTATGTAACAGGAGGCTACTTGCTGGGAATAAAAGGAGTGTTCCTGACAAATGAGGAAAACTAAGAACAGTTATTTTTGAGATGGATACAGGATCAGTCTCTTACTGATGCATGCTGAGAAGCTGTCTTTTGCAAAGCTGAGCTGGAAATTTCTAAATCATAAACCAAAGGATCCCATTCTGCCTGCTGATTATTTTTGAGTTGCCACCTGCTTTGAGAGACATGCTGGATGTAGGTGGGTATAAGTGCCATGCGCTACAACAGAAGCCAGAAATGCTAAACTGGTCAGTGGGACGTAATAGTCCATAAAATTATCTGGGATGAACACCCAAAGCTTCTCAGTCTTCTAAACATGTTTGAAAATACCTGCCCCATATAACACCCTCTTAGTGTCCATTAACAGGCTGTCTAATCCAGTTGCAAATATCCTAAACATCATAACATTTACTAAGATATTTCCTATGGATCTGCATGCTGCAGATTTGTGTTTCTCCAGCTATTTGTTTTGGTCTGTATGGCTCTCCCAGGTTAAAAAAGGAAAACTAAAGGGAAAGAGTGGCAAAGCATCAGTCACAGGTACAGTCAATGGCATAAGACATAGCTGAGCTCTTGTCTAGGTTTTTTTTTTTTGTATGCTGCCCTCCTGGCAAACTTTGTCTACAGAAGTTGGGTAGGAACTAAAAATTATGCAAAGACAGGTTCTCTTTATTTCTTGTTTTCTTTCCTTTCTTGTGTGGAATCAACTCACTTAGGACTATGTTTTCAAGAAAAATCTGCTTGATTTAAATAGTTGCCTGAACTCTCTAATGCACCTCCCAGGAAAGGCAAGGAGCAAAATGTAGATTTTTCTCTGTTTAACCCATAGTGCAACTACCTAACAAAATAGGAGAAAATAAAGATTTGCACAGTGAAACATTCCCTCCTACAGATCGAGGACCAGCCTCAGGATACAGCTGGGAATTAGTTTTTTGACCTGAGCTGTTAGTCTGAAGTTTGAAGTTCAAAATTAAAATTTCTCAGAAAGGCACTATAGAGTGGGGAATTGGTGAGTTTAGTTCTTCCTGCCTGCTAGGAAGAAAGACGTTTGCAGCACCCTTACAATGTACAGAATTTCCCTCCTGCGTGTGATGAATGTTTCATACTTCTTTCAGTCTACTAGTAAGCTAAAATACTACTATAATAAACCCGTAGGCCTTAACACAAGAAAAAAATAGATGGATTCCAGCTGAGAGGCTTGATACAAGAACAACCTAGCACTTGCTAGTGAGGTACAAATAACTAGTCCTGTAATGATTTGAGAAATCTGTTTCAACTCCTCTGAGTTCTCTTTAGTACTTCAGACTCTTATTGCATATATCACACTCCAAAGAGGAAATTGATTGAAAGCTTTGTCTATCCAGGTATCTTCTTCTGTGTAGAAGTAGAATGATACAGGGATAATAAGAGAAAGATGTGAGTCCCTTGTGATCACTTATTCATGTGGAAGCACCACTGGATGAACTAACTGACAGCTCTACAGAAAAGACAGCCTAGCCAAGGGTACCAGTAACTAATCAATTAGTCACCTGGCAAAGCAGAACAGGGGGTTGCTTGTCAAGAGAAGCTGGAATTTATTTTTTCAAGGGCTTAAGTCTGGTTGTTTGAGGCAAGGAAAAATGATAAAAAAGAACAAGATGTAGAAGAAAAAAGCCTGCAAAATAAAACTTTGAGTATTTTGAGCAGTCTTTTAAAACACACAACAAAATAAATAAACTATTCCCCAAAAAGCTGAGGAGGGTAGGAAGCTGAAGCAAGAAAAGGCATATAGGTATTCTGCTTTTCTGTCTAATCTACTGAGTTCTTTTCCAGGTTCATAGCTCAGATTCAATAGGATAAGGTCTCTTGCTCCACATGGTTGTCTAGTCAATATATATGATGCCGCTTTCAGCAATTGCCAGCTGTTGCCAAGGCTTTATCTGTATAGCATGAGCATTCCATGCTCCTGAGAGCATTTACTCCAGCTACCTTCCCTAGCCTTTTCCAAAGCCCATGCTAGCTGTACTCATACTTTCTCTACCAGCAAAAAGAAAATATTTATAATGTCTTTTCAGGACACTCAAAGTAGTGAAAAACACAAGAGAAATCAATACTCTAATTCAGAAACATATGCCTCTGTGACAACAGTGAGGCTCAGCCTCCTCTGTGGGTCATATACCAAGGAACAAGAATGCTACATACAGCACTCCACAATCCTAGCCAAGCTCCTTTTTATCCCAAACCAGCGGCAATGGCACAGGTGCGAGGCTCAACACAGCTTCTGAGGTATGTACCACATCCTTCTCCACCTTCTCTGTGAAACGGCAAGGCTTTTCATTCAGCTGCTACAGTGTGGTGTCAGAAGCACGCGTGGTACCAAACAAATCAATTTGCAACAAGCAGATAGATTTGAACGCCTCCTTGTTTCCCCTTCGGCATACCCATGCCTGTATATTTAAGTGTCAGAACTGGCTGTCTTGTGGGAAAATGAGAACCTGGAGGTTTTGGACTTTTCCCATAATTCTTCCAACTGGAATGTGCTCATCATTATTGTCTCCACTCCTGTTACTTTAGAATCAATCTATTCTCATTTATATCCTTTTCAGAAATATGAATTGAGGAAAATAGTAAGCATATCAGTGACAAACTCCTTCTTAACTGCCAACACAATGAAAAAGAATTTAGCTGAGCAAACTTTAACTTTATTCTGGATTCACAGCACAGATGAAGAGTTAATGTAAGCTGTTTCAAAACCTGACACTGTTTCAATAAATGTGCATCAGGTATAATATACATACATTGCATTTATACTACAAGCTACTTTCCTTACCTATTAAGTATAAACTACATCTCAGTGCAGTTAATAAAGCCTAAAATATGGATAATTCATTTAATTGTTAACAGATATATTTTAAAAATAGATCCACTTCCATAAAGACACTTCTTAGAGCCCCAGCGAAACTCTTGAATGTACCTGGACTGGTAATGGGAAAGAAAAATTTCCTTCCTGAGTATCAGTCTGAATCCAGTCCAGACTGATAGTAACTTGAATTTGTTATCTTCTAGAAGTTATCTGATTTCTTTATTCCCTATAGACATGTGTGTCCATTAGAAATATGCAACAGCTGTCACAAATTGGCTTCTTGCTGCCATTCGCAAGAGAGGCAGGGGAAAGCGTGTGGTTGGAATCTAAATGATTCCTCTCTCCAGGTGGTCTGGCCAGCCTGGGTAAAGGCACTTTAATTGGAAAAGGAAACTTGAACTTTGTACTTAACGAGTGAATAAATGGAACGCTTTGGTCTGCAGGACTGTCAAATTGGTAGCTTTCATAAACACTCAAATCAAATACACATCTGAATGGAAGAAATTAAGATGTAAATATCCAGGAGCCAGTGCCAAGCCCAGTGAAATGAGAAAACAGATTTGCACTGTTTTGGTTCTGTGCCTCATAATGTAACAATACATAAAGATTTTGTTGCCTATAAAGATGGTTTGCCATGTTTTAGAAAAGGTTCTTTGTGGACCTCAAGTCTTTTTCCTGCAATTTGCCAATGAAACAGAAAAGAAAAAAACAAACAAACCAACAAAAAAACACTTAAAAAATGCCCTCTGAAAAATTCAAGTATTTATTTAGAGATGGGTTAACGGAATACTACCATTGCTATCCATAGAAATTTCTTTCTGTTGTTCATGTGCATTACTATTACGAGCAGCTCACTCGTGTATCTACTCAGTCTAATTACTGCTGAATCATGTCAGTAAAGTCAATTTATACGTCTTCCAGAGTGACTACTGGACAAGCCATTGAAAACAAATATTGGACATTCTGTAAGTTTATCCTGAACTATTTTTAAATACAAAATTCCAGACACATTTCAACCAGCATAATTTAAACATGCGTTGAAACTCCTGAGCTCGTAAGAAAATGAGGATATTACTTCCTGGTCTGGCTGTCCACTAAAGAAGCTCTGATTCCAGCAGGGTTGGCTGCTAGCACTTGACTTCACTGTCATTCAGGACACCTCATGGCTCAGGAAGGTGAACTGCTAGTCACAAACAGCTGGTGTAGACTAATGTATGTAGTCTATACTCCTAACTGTCCATATGTGAAGCACCAGCTGTAAAGAAACATAAATTTTACAGTTGATTTGGTTTTGCATATCAAATATGTGCAGCATATTATTCACATATTCCATTAATTAATCTTGATGAAATCATAATAAAAAGAGCATTAACACTAATAGATTTGGATGAGATGAAATTTCAGACCTTCCTGACATTCTCATTTGTGGCATATACCATAGTGAAAAACAAACAACCAGCTTCCCCCTTGCAATATAAGCAATAGCTTCCCCAAAGGTAAAACAGAAGGTCAGCTTAAAAGTCCCATTTTCTACAATGAACAGCAACTCTTTAAATTACACAGAACAACATGCAAGCATTAGAGGTACTGTTTTCATAATTTTATTCTGCTAGTGACTATTCATTACTACCCTTTGGCACGTGATTCCTTTCCCAAGCAGCCTTCCAATTTAGGCTTCCATAGGCTATGATTTGACTGAGTAGCTAGAAGAATTCATGCATATACATTATGAAGTTTCATTATCCATTTTTCTTATTAATAGCATTCCTTACAGGGTATGCTCTGTGGCTGCACTGTGCCCAGATGACACTATTTGCACTTCTTGACTAATGAGGATTCACCACAGAGAGATCACAGGGTTGCACAAAATAACATCTTTTTTGAAGACTCGGAAGAAAGCAACTTTTGGCGGCAGGCAATTGGACCTCCATGAAAGTTCCCTTGGCAGTAGTGTGAATTAGTGCCTCCTCTGGGCTGCTCCTAGGCTGGTCACTGACTGCCCCAGGAGGCCCCTGGGAGCTCACCAGAAGCCCTTCCTTGCAAAATTTTGGAGTAACTGCTGGTGCCAAATGACAGGATTATATGAACAGAAATTGTAATCCAGGGCAGAGTCAAGCCCATAAGACATATCTTCTGGCCAAATTGGAAGCTACTGTTTAATTTTTAACTCAGAGTCTTAATAGCATTCATTTAATCAATCCTTTCCTTCAGAGTGGTATATACTTCTAAAGTCACCCTTTTATCTTGTTTCTCTCTAAGACCACATATTTCTATTTAAAATGTAACTGACAAAATAAAAATGTACCTCAAGCTTTTAATTTCTGCAGCTCTGATGCTGTAACACCTCCAGCTGAAGAGGTAAACTGATGATCACATCAGAGCAAGCTCTCAGCAGAAAATGTGAAATATTCAGTTTCATTATGCAGAAGTAACACACTGCTTATTCCAGGAAGTTCTGCCATCATCTGGAAAAAAATGAAAAGGAATGAAGAAACCTTGGAATAAAATGTCCACCTTTGAGTACCCCAGAAGACAGTCTCCTGTGGTCATTTTAAATGGCTATCTCTGCTTTGCACTTTCCTGAAGTATGCACAAACAGTAGACTTGTATCTAATTCTAGGAAAATTTGTATTTCCTTTAAATTTTTACTCGGGGCTTGTGAAGGCCTAAAATGAGTATGTGTGATGCCCAAGTTATATCCATCTGTCACCATCACTAGAGGCTGCTGCATTTTAAATCACTTCAGCATACTGTTTTCACAGTGACTCAGCCCTGACAGGGGCGTCCACCCTGAGGATGAGAAAATGATTCAGTATTCATTAGTCTACCCTAATGCATTCTCTCCTCAGCAGGAGACTAGCCAATCATGTGCCTTATCTGTGGCTGTTTCAGTGATTTATCCTCTGAGGACTGACCTACAATCAAGAACTTTACTTAAAACCTTTTGACAGGCAGTTCACTGCCAGTCCAGAGATAAAGCTGAGCTAAATACACCCATGCTAATTTCAGACTCTGCCCTTCTTTCATTCTGAAAGCTTTTCATAAAGTATTTGAACAAAAGAAGTTAAACATACTGTTTAGACACGTATAATTTTTTCACAAATTTGAGATGTTCTGTTTTCTTAAGTGATCTTGTACTTTTTTTTTTGGAAAACAAAAAATTGAAAGAGTAACACTGGTCTAGTAGAGCTGTAACACTGCTCTTAGAGATGTGTGCCCCGGCCCTGTGCAGGATTTCAGGATGGTGTGGTAAAGTAAAATTAAAGCATTAAACACCTTGAGCCTTCTGGATCAAAACTGAGCATTCGTGTTTGTGGTGGTGGGAAAACAGGAACTACTTAAGTAAAGAACAGACAGAGAGATGGGTTTGATTCCAGCACACTCTTCTCAAATAAACCTGAAGATGAAACATTTTGAAACTCCCTGCATCAAGTGACAATCTAAAATGCTTTCCAAGGGTGGCTGATTTGGTAACAAGACATGAAGAGGGGGAATAGAGTGACAGACCTGTCAGTCTACTTCTATAAAGAAGTCTTTCTTCTATTCTCTTTGCTGATATTTCCCTGTCAAACTTTCCTTGTGTTTATGGGGGGAAGAGGAGAAGAGAGAAGGCAATAAACTGGGTTTTATTTTGTTTTGCTTTAAAGACACCTCTGAATATGACTTTGCAGCCTGGAATATGCTGTAATTTCTGAAATAATGTTCACAACAAACTTTCTAAATCTCAGTAGATTTTCCCCTGTACCTTTACAGAGCCTTTAATTCAGTCAATATGAGACTCCGTTTCAGTTTAGAGAAGACAGGACTCAATGCTTCAGCCCACAGCAAGCAGAAAATGAGAGGGATGAAGCTGGAGAAGGATCATCATGTTCTTTAGTCTTATGTTAATTTGAATTCAGAGAGAGGAAAAAATATCACCTTTTTTCTTGCCTAAGGGTGAAATTATCAGACTCCCAAGGAAGCTAGGTAGATTTTGAAGATTCAGGTGCTTTCAAACAGCTACTCAATTTATAGATAGCAGTTTTCTGTATAATCCCATGATTGAAGAATGGATGAATCTGACAGCCAGCATCTTGGTGAGGTAAGGACTCAAACTGACTTCTTTTTTCCCAATGTCAATTCAGTGTCATTATATTTTTTTTTTTTTTTAAATATCCCTATTTGAACTCAACTATGTTACTCCTGACTCCAAGGGAAAAAAGGAGATTAAGCAGCCCATATTGCTCATATAGCCCATATGCCTATATTAATTATAGGCATAAACATATTTTAGTTTGTTTTAATGTCCCTCCCTTCTGTCAACTCCAAGCACTATCAGATAAAATTAATATTAGCCATTAGATAATTCTCAAAAAATTATGGATGTCTATAGACCATGTAAATTGTGAGATATTTTTCAATAACCTTCTTTGGTGCCTAAGAGGAAACCATGAGATAAAGAGCAGAGCACTGAAGGCTGATAGGAGAATTCAACACCATATATCTGCAATTCAGCACTTATGTCAAAAAGCTTAGTGAAACTTCTTGGAGCCTTGGTTCTGAAAACAGCTTTAAAAACCTTGTTTAGCAAGAGTTTGTCTGTACAAACAATAGACGATTTGTATGCACCTGAATGTTACCATTTTTAAGACTGTCAGACAAAGCTAGTAATAACGATTTGTATGTCTGGTATGTATGTATTGGTATTTTTGATCATTCTGCTTTTCAGTAAACAGATGGGAAACGGATGAATACTGTGAAGCTGTATGGAAGCATATGGAAACATAAATAAAGCTGTGTAAAACAATGTGTTTAGCTAGCCTTCAATTTTCACTCATGCAAGCACTAAGCCGAAAGATTGGTAACACTGATGAAGACTGCAAAAGCAAACTAAGAAGAACTATATATGGCTGGGCTTTTTATTTTGCCTTAAAAACTGTCTAATCATCAATAAGTAAAGATGTAGTAAAGTTAGTTTTGTCAAAATCCCAACGCTGAGAAACACCAAAGTGATTTTATTCATTGCAGCATGTGTTGCCTTTGTTTACATTTAAGTGCAAACATTGCCTTTGATTTTAAAGGTTATTCAAGAACTGAGAGTATTGTAGTGCTTCTTATGTTTATTTCACCTTAGGATGACAGAAAATTATGCATATTAAATTTTATAACCCATAGAGTAGGAGAAATTCAGTTATGCAGTAACTTTCACAAATGCTTTCTACTGCTAATTTCATAGGAAACTTGCTCACAGACATTACAGAAATACTTAGAAGCTCCTGGCACTGCAAAGTCAATCTGGAGCAAGAGGCAACAAATTATTTTTTCCTGGTTGACTTCTACTGGTTCGGAATTTTTTCTTCTCTACTTGGGATTTTGGTGTTTTGTTTTACTTTGTTTTGTTTATTTTTGTTTTACTTGACAGAAGCAAATCAGACTCTACTCTTCCTATAAGCATATGAGCTCTGGATGCCAGGAATTGCTTTAAAATACCCTAAACTTGACCTTTACTTTAGTGTGGAAGTTCTTGAAACCATTATTTGAGTTTTTATGAATAGGGTCTATTTTCTGGACTTCTTATGTCCAGTCAAGTTAGTAGAACACTACGGATACTTACCCCTACTAATTAACTCAGTGCCACACATTTTATCCCCCAGACAAGTGGAGTTATGTGCAATAATTCTCCCCACAAATTACTGCTAAAATCTGTTTATTTTGGTGGGTTAGTGCTTCTGCAGGAAAGAAGACATCACCCCAAAATCTATTAAGAAATAAAAAAATGTCTGTTGTGATACATTTCCTGTGTTCTTGTGAAAAAATTTAAATCTAGACTTTTTTCCTTTCATATTTTCTGAATCCTTCCACTCATCACCTGGCTTTCTAATCTGTTTGTCTGCATAAAAATTAAGGTGTCCCTCAATGACTTTGAAGATCATACAATTTTGCAATACATTATACAATCAATTTTCATGAGAACTAGTGTAGCAAGATCCAACTCATTTTGCTTTGAACACTTTCATTCCTGCTGTTTAGGAGGATGAGGCTTGATACTATCACAGGCAGAAAATGTAAAGTGATGATGTTATCTAAAAGCTGTGAAGGTCAGAAGACATGTCCGTATCCAAGTTAATGTAAAAAGAATATGATGCATAAAATATAAAAATATGTTAAAGATTAAGCCAGACATGTAGAAATAATGTTTCTGTAGCAACTTCTTTTTCTTAGAAGGATAACAAAAGATATAAATAGGTCCAAATTCTTCTTTTAAGGTAGCAAAATAGTAAATTAAAACTGACGAACTTAAAATATGTGTATGCAAAACAGCTTGCAATATATCCTCTGACTCCTCAGATCTCATTTTATGAGTGCTAGTAATAGCAGTTGTTATTTTGCCGTTCCTGTTAAATACTTTCCTGTGTGATACTAACTAACTAACCTAACTGCTTTCTGAAGGGTACTCCTGTCTAAAAGGGGAAGGGAGACAACTACTGAGTCATGATGACAGCAACTTCATATTGTGAAGGTTGTTCGGTTTTCCCTATAGGTGAGATGCTTCTTGTAATAGGAAATTCTGGAATATGCATTAGGTTAGGGATTGAAAAGGACCAGTTCAAATTATATTCAGTACTATAATACTTCCCTTCTATAAATAAAAATAAATATAAATATTTAAATATAAATATAAATATTTAAATATAAATATAAATATATAGCTGGCAGTGGCTGTAGCTTCTTCACAAATGTTTGTAAAAAAGTATGATATTTAGAAATGATAGGTACTTGATAAGCTTTTCCATTCCCTCTTTGCAAGACTTTAATTTCCTTTACTCATTAAATTGCTTGTATTTCCAAACTTTCAAAGCCTATTCACTTAAAAATGGATTTCCAAAAGCAGAAGACAATCACTTCAGCAGATTTTGAATTATCCCAATGAAATGTAAATACATATACAAGACAGCCTTGATTGCAGCAATCATAAGATGGTCAAATTTGAGATCCTCAGGACAGTGAGAAGAGCGTGCAGCAAGCTCACTGCCCTGGTCTTCAAAAAAAACGGACTTTGGCCTCTTCAGGAACCTGCTTAGTACGATTCCATGGGGTATAGCCCTAGAAAGCAAGGGAGACCCAAGACTGTTGGTTGATATTCAAGGATCACCTGTGGCAAGCTCAGGAGTGACGCATCCCAACTAGAAGGAAGTGCCGCAGGAGGGCCAGGAGACCTCCTTGGATGGACAAGGAGCTGCTGAGGATAATTCAAAGGAAAAAAGAGGCTTACAAAAGGTGGAAGCAAGGACAGGTGGCCTGGGAAGAATACAGGGATGTTGCCTGGGAAACTAGGGACCAGGTTAGGAAAGCTAAGGCCCACTTAGAATTAAACTTAGCTAGGGATGTTAAAGATAACAGGAAGGGATTATATAGGTACATTGCAAATAAAAGACAGGTTAGGGACAACGTGGGCCCCCTCTGGAAGCTATAGGGAGAACTAGCTACCATGGATATGGAGAAGGCTGAGGTTCTTAATGCCTTCTTTGCCTTGGTGTTCACCTGCAAATGCTCTGACCACACCACTCAAATTTAGGAAGGCGGATGCAGGGACAGTGAGAATGAGGACCTTGGGACCACTGTAGGAGAGGATTGGGTTCGAGATCATCTTAGGAATCTGAACATATACAAGTCCATGGGACCTGATGAAATCCATCTGCAGGTCCTGAAGGAGCTGGCAGATGAAGTTGCTAAACCACTGTCCATCATATCTGAAAAATCATGGCAGTCAGATAAAGTTCCCGAAGACAGGAAAAAGGGAAATATAATCCCCATTTTCAAGAAGGGGAAAATGGATGAGCTGCAGAACTACAGACCAGTCAGCCTCACCTCTGTGCATGGCAAAATCTGGGAGCAGATTCTTCTGGAAGGTATGCTGAAGCACATGAAAAACAACAAGGTGCTTGGTGACAGACAGCATGACTTCACTAAGGAGAAATCCTGCCTGACCAATCTGGTGGCCTTCTGTGATGGGGCTACAGAACTGATGGACAGGGGTAGAGCAGTTGATG
>JASSUY010006565.1:0-38107 GCA_032466535.1 Forpus xanthops
CTCAGCATGCCTTCCAGGACAATCCACTCCAAGATTTTGCCAGGCACAGAGGTGAGGCTGACTGCTCTGTAGTTCCCAGGCTCATCCATTTTCCCTGTCTTGAAAATGGGGGTTATATTTCCCTTTTTCCAGCCGTCAGGAACTTCACCTGACTGCCATGATTTTCAAATATGATAGACAGTGGCTTAGCAACTTCATTTGCTGGCTCCTTCAGGACCCCCAGATGGTTTTCATCAGGTCCCATGGACTTGTATACATTCAGGTTCCTAAGATGGTCTCGAACCAGATCCTCTCCTATAGTAGGCCTATGGTCTTTATTCTCACTGTCCCTGTGTCTGCCTTCCAAGACTTGGGTGGTGAGGTCAGATCATTTGCCATTGAAGACTGAGGTAAAGAAGTCATTAAGAACCTCAGTGCTCTCCAAATCCAGGGTAGCCAGTTCTCCTGATAGCTTCTAGAGAGGGCCCACGTTGTCCATAGCCTGTCTTTTATTTGCTACATACATATAGAATCTCTTCCTGTTATCTTTCACACCCTGAGCTGAGTTTAATTCTAACTGGTCCCTAGCTTCCCGGTCAACATCCTTGTTTTCCCCCAGGCACTTTGTCCTTGCTTCCACCTTTTATGAGCCTCTTTTTTCCCTTCCAATTTTCCTCACCATCTCCTTATCCATCCAAGGAGGTCTCCTGGCCCTCCTGCAGCACCTCCTTCTAGTTCAGATGCAATACACCTGAGCTTGCAGCAGGTGATCCTTGAATATCAACCAACAGACTTGGGCCCCCTGCCCTCTAAGGCTATGTCCCATGGAACATTACTCGCAGGTTCCTGAAGAGGCTAAAGTCTGCTCTCTTGAATTCCAGGGCAGTGAGCTTGCTGCGTGCCCTTCTCATTGTCCTGAGGATCTTGAACTCGACCATCTCATGATCACAAACATAAAGTCTAAACAAAGGAAAAAAATGTTCTCTTAGTCAGAGGCAGACAGTCACAAATGGACACTTACACACTTCACAGTATCTGTACACCTGAAAATACAGATACTTGAGGCTGTTTGACCTTGGCCTCTTACTTGGCCAGTCCTAAGTGCTGTATTGTAGGATGGAAGGTCTCAAGATTCTGCTCCTGAAACTAATTAATAACTTCAAGGAAGAAGAAACTGTATCAACCTACTAAACACTATTGCAGATGTTAGTGCTATGACTCTTTCATCCTATCCACGCTGACAACACTATGTGACCAACAATCAGTAAATATAGTATCACTGATTGCTGCTTAGAGAGGACATAAACTAAGAGGCATAGTGCATTGCCAGCAAGCCTAGCAGTACTCTATATAAGAACCTTAAAAGCTATCTCACAGCAAAGCTGAACTACTGCCAGTGATGCCAAATAACTTTTAAAACATATTTGAAGTACAGATAGGACCTACATCTATTTCACCACGTTGGAAGAAGTCATGGGTCTGTATCTGCTTTTCCACCCTACATATGATACGAAGCAACAATACGGAAGTCTTTTCAACATACACACATTTTTTAAGCTGTTGAATTACTTACATAACACTGGCAAAATCTTAAATTTAGTCCAGAATCAGAAGTTTGAACCTATAGTGGAAATTAGAAATGTATTTTATATAATGTCTATGCTTAACAAATGCAAATTTTTGACAAATACGAAGAGTACATCAAATTCTTAATTGGTGGCATACTTTCTATCTTAAGCAACCAAAGGTGAAGGGACAGTGACTGTGGGCATGGACAAGAGGACAGATATCCTGCTATCTGCCTGAAACAATCTCTGCCACCCTTGAAGTTTCTTTTGTTTTGGCTTTTTTTTTTTTTGCTTTGAGGTGCAAGAACTATGTGAATAAGTGTTCCCAGCTTCTGGCAGCCATATGTGCTGCCTGCTGTATGTTTTCATTCCACTGTGCTATGGAGACAAACATACTTCATTTTTAGTGTTCTACATTTCCTGATGTTGCACATAATAGGGATTGTCTCATGTCTAAGCCACTACATGTGAAAAATCTTCTGTTGGTACCTGATTAGACGAAATAATTTGCATTACCTACTTCCCAATGCAAATACATAATTTATACAAAAGTTTGCTTGATTCCTGTACACTTATGCTTTCTCTCTACACTGCCAACATGGAGCTTCCTCCATATGTTTCAAAGATACATTTTCCCAGCAACTTCCTGAGTTGTAGGAAATTACTATTACGACTTCATGAGTTGCCCCTTGTGGCTGCAATTCTGTGTGCAGTGGAGTCAAAACAGGATACAAAGAAATGAACAGCTCTAGAGTCAACAGTGCAGCATCACAAACACTGGTTTGAAAGGAGGACTTCTCTGCACAGCCCCCCACATAGTTCTGCTGGAAACCATGCACTCCAAAATTAGTTTGCCAACGTTAATTGGATGGTATAGTATTTATGTAAAATCTGACTGAAAAGATTTCACTGTTAAACGTTGGTGCAAATCTGGAAAGCAGCCATGGCCATTGGACAGCCAGCAATTCTTGACAGTGCACTAAATTCTAGAAAACACTGCTGGTTTTCCATATGTTGACATTAAGCCACACATTTCTAGGGAGCAGCAACCACTGACTTTTAGCTGCATATGCCCTGATCAGTAACTCCTACAACTCGATCAGTACCAGACCATTGCCAGCATAACTTAATATCCATATTTTCAGAGCATGTTGCAGTACAGATCTTTACACCATTTAATTTTCCAAATTAAGGATACTCCAAGTTATTATTATGCAACTATTGATGAGGAATTACCTCTGGTTTCAGAAAATGAAAAAATTACTGAGGTGCACTGAAGTAGAGATCAACAGGGAAAATTAGTGCCTTTAAAAGAGTCTATGCATGAAGAGATTCAAAACACTCGTTGCTTATAGGGTACTCCAAAAGACACCTGAAGGAATTCCATTTAACTTTTTCAGATTAGCTCTATTCAGTCTGAGGTTTTTATTCATTAATTCTCTCCTATAATACATACTTCAGCTCATTGCATGACATGTTACAAATACAGAAGTACTTCTTGATTAATTAGATTTGAATCTTTTTATTTCATTCAAACGTTTTAATAATGGACTTTGACTACTCTACTGTTTGGACGATTCTGTTAAGTTCTCTGCAGCTATTACTCTTCCCCAGAGATTCTGACCAAAACGCTGAGAAAATTACTTTTATCTTACTACTATTCTGCCTTCTGCTTTCAAATTACCAAACGCAGTTAAATTGTTCCGCAATTCCTCAAGGTGCTCTGTTTTAAGTAATACAATGCATGAGGTTATTTCTGTCTTACAGCAGTATCTTTTTCAGATATCAAATTATGAAGCAGGAATATTTTTTGCTGATTGGTGTCACCAAGTCTTTTTTTAACTTTTTTCTTCCAACATAGCATACATATTAATTTAAAATACTTTTCTGTTGGGTTCTGACTCAAAATATCAGAACTAGCATACAAGAGGAGTTTTGAATGAAGACTGGCAAATTCCCTTTTCATTAGTCAAGTGTTGATGAATGCTCTTCTACTACAGTTCCCTGTTACTGTTCCACATTAAGGGTGTGAGACCCTTTTTAATCCCCCTTCTGAACTGTCAGTTCACATTCTGAAGCAAACTATAATCCATCACACATCATTTTGTCATTCCCGAACTATCATAAGCTGCTGTTGGAGAGGAACTCTTCATTAGAGACTGTAGCAATAGGACAAGGGGTGATGGGTTTGAACTTAAACAGGAGAAGTTCAGGTTAGACATAAGGAAGAAGTTCTTAACTGTGAGGGTGGTGAGGCACTGGAACAGTTTGCCCAGAGAAGTGGTGAATGCTAAATCCCTGGCAGTGTTGAAGGGCAGGCCGGATGGAGTTTTGGGTGACATGGTCTAGCATGATGAGTCCCTGCCCATGGCAGGGGGGCTGGAACTGTTTGATCTTAAAGTCCTTTCTGACTCTAACCGTTCCATGATTCTACGTCTGTGGCATAATTTTGATGCCTGCGCTCACTGTGCATATGCAGCTTACCAATAAAATCTGAAAAGTTTAATATTTGCTTAGATTTGTTGAAAGGTCAGCAAACATTTCAATTATTTTTTTACAATTATTTCAAGTCAATACAGAGGCTGTGAAGGGTCAGAAAGTGGAACGAAAAGCTATAGACACACTTCCTGTGTAATCTAATTTTCACTTATTTTAAAATAAAACTATAGGTTGAATTTTCCTCAAATTCTCTGATAAAGATTATCTAATCTGAATGTTCATTCAATACTTTATTCATAGCACTGCTACATTTGACATTGGGGTAGCAGTTCTTATTAGACTCAATGAAAAGAAATTCAAACACTGCAGTAACAAACAGAAAGATTGCATAGAGTGTTACATCAAATTTGGGAAGAATATTCAAAGTAACTCAAGACAATAGCTTGAAAAGTGATTTCAACCTACATGCTTAATAAAATATTTTAAAAAGTAGGCAATTCTGAATTTATATCATTAAAAAGTATTTATAATGAATAATCTATTTTTCATAGAAAGAAATTCTGATGGTTTTAGTCTCAATTTCATATCACAGACCATGACATTTCTAGCTACATAATAAACACTTCTTTCAAAATTAGTTTATTTTCATAGCATATCACTACACTTCCAAATATTTATAGGTATTAAATGCAACTTTAATACGTATATAAGTATTAACAGTATATAAGGTATATAAGATAATTTCAAGATTGCTTCCAAATTTACCTTAATTTCAGCCCCTATGGTTATTACACAAATTAATGTTTTTCTTTTAAAATGTCTAAGTCTTCTATTATTATTTAAAATATTTTCAAATCATCACAAGCATCTGCTGTAATTGGAAAATTGAATTAAAATTGTTTTTCCTAGGATAAAACATATTAAAAAACAAACCCCCAAACTAAAAAATACCCCAGCAAGCCAATCCCAAATCTCCAAATTAAATTACAATTGCTCTGTGATCATGATTTACTTCCTAAAAAAACATTTCCTTTTCATTATAAAGCTTAAGAAAAGGTATTTAATGGTTCAGTCTCTTAATTTTGGTGTTGTTTGGTTTTAAAGCAAAGAGGTTTTCATTGTGATGTTTACCTATTCAAGTTGGTTAAATGGAAGCTTCAAGTGCAGTTTCAAGTTGGTTAAATGGGAGCAGTGAAAACGAAACAGAAAATATCTGCCAGCAGGATGAACAAGAACTGATGACCAAATCTCTGTATGTTGTATCCATGGTATAAGGGCTTCAAGGAATTCAAAGGACATTTCTTCATTTCAGGTTCTCAGAGGTCACTGAGTTTTATAATCATCTCTAAGCAATTTTCTCCACTTCCTGTTAAGCTCTCTCTAAATAGCTGTGTGTGTTGCCATGCAGCTTCACCATTCCCTCCATCTAGAACTGCTTCCAATATAACTTCCGTTGCACCAGAAAAATCTGAATAGGAGCAAAGATTTTTATCTGTTGGAGGAAAAGATAAGTAATTCAGTCAGCCACTGCTCCAGACAGCATAAAATGCTAGAACACATGTTAAAAGGGTAAGTTGTAATGAAAGATTAAGGATCTCTGTTGGAACCACTCAAATTCATCTGCCAAACTATGGCAGGAAAAAACACGACTGGAAATTTTCACTTATTATTTGTCTAGTGCTTATGTTCAGAGGATTTAGTCAAGACTGAAGGTGCCTCACATATATAAGCATCTATCCTTTCTAGTAAAACACACAAGAATCTTGTATTCACTATGTTCTTGCTAACCATGCCCTTTTGCAGATAGGGCTGTGTATATCAATAAAACTGCGGCTTGCACCAGGTTTCATTAAATACACTGTATTTTCTTGACCTTCCTAAGAAGTTGGGAAAATAAAAATGTATTTGCATTTCATTTTTACATTTGCGTACTGCTCCCTCCATTTAAACACCTTTGCTGAATGATCTAATTTATTATTTAAATTCCACACCTACCTCCTATCAGTTCAATTTCCGCTGCTGGAGAGCAAAGCCTCCACTTTATTCTTCCACTCTGAAATGTCTGACTGCTTATCTTCACTGAAATGTTATCTATTTTTAGATTGACTGACTTGCACTCAAACTTCCAGCTGATGGAAGCAGAGGATGACCCCTCTTTTCGGGCTAAATAAACCTAAATGGAAAGAAGACATAGTCAGCATGTCAAAAGCTAAGATGGCCAACACGCATCTAATTAATCATTGTAATAAGGACATAAAATCTTAAGATAACACACTTACATTCTTTATCAAGCCTCTGAACCTTTAAAACTGTACAGAGCACAATTTTGTGCATAATCTCATTCTGAATCATAGAATCATAGTCTAATCCACAGTTAGGTAATTGCACATGTTTACAGTCCTTCACTGGGAAACATTAACTTATTTCAACATGTTTGGCAAAGTTTAAGTCGCAAAAATACCTGAGCTTATTATTAAAAAATAACAATAAACAAAAGCCAACAAAATGACCAACAACAGACTTCTTTTTAATATAGAAATGCACAAGCCCACACACATACACTTTGGTTGTTCATTTCTGTTCATCAGCATTTCTGATAAACTGCAATCCATATTTTAAATACTTCAGATGAGGCTGCTGGCTGCACACCGCTTCTCCTAGGACTTGACAAGTCTTGCTTAGAGCAAATTATACAACATGTTAGCTATATATAAACATTATATTAACATTACGTGAAATTTTAGTGATATGCATAACTTAAGGTAGTCCCAATGCTGTTCTAAGCTTCACCTGGCTGAATAGTCAAGTTCACATGCTAATGTTCATTAAAATTATAATGAACCCTTCATGCGAATTTTGTAATAAGCATCTGACGCTCCTTACAAATCTAGCAACTACTATCAGTAAACCAAGACAACAGACATCAGAGATTAAGGAGTTGAAATTGACACGATCCTTTCAGAATCCTTAATTAAGGAAACTCAAAGTTCTGTCACACCCAGGCTTCTGATTAATGTTATACTGAGTGGGCTTAGACAGGTCTTTAATCTGGTAAGAACATCCCTGAATAAAATTACAATAAGACACAGTAGTGTGTTTTACTAAATATCCCAGCCTCATATAGAAATGCCACTGACACACTATACAACAGAATTTTAGTGTTACTATGCACCAGGCACTAAAATAATGATTCTCACATTATAGAAAACAGAAAAAACCCAGAAGTGTGAGGGCATTACACTGAACATCACCTTCAAAGAGAAAATACAACAATTTAACTTGCTTTCATGTGAATATAATGTTAATGCTCATGAAAGTGCTGACACCCAAACAAAATTTTTAAAATACCTTACTGATTCTAGCAAAACAGTCTTTTTATCAGCTTCTACTGAACTGCCATATAAGTAGGGAAGCTAAAATACTCCATTAATTACTACTTGGTTGAGGTGCACTAAATATAGGCTTTTAGGGATAAAAACTGAAACACTAGCTTGTCTCATCTTCCATTATAGCATCCAACCATTTAATCAGAGAAAGAGTGTCCTGGCTTAAGCCCAGTCGTAACCCAGAAAACCATGCGGTCTCTCTCACTCCTCCTTTTCCTTCCCCCTGCTCCCAGAGGGATGAGGAGGAGAATCAAAAGAATGTAACTCCCACAGGTTCAGATAAGAACAGTCCAGTAACTAAGGTATAACACAAACCACTGCTGCTATCACCAATAATAATAATGAAAAGGGAAATAACAGGCAAGAGAATACAACCGCTCACCACCTGCTGACCGATACCCAGCCTGACCGAGCAGTGATCAACCCTCCCAGGTAACTGCCCCCAGTTCATATACTGGGCATGATGTGCTGTGGTATGGAATACGTCTTTGATTAGTTTTGGTCAGGTGTCCTGTCTTTGCTTCCTCCCGACTTCCCCTCCTCCCTGCAGAACATAAGACTCAGAAAATCCTTAGTTAGACTAAACACTACTGAGCAGCATCTAAAACCATCGGTGTTATCAGTGCTGTTCCCAGGCTGAAAGTCAAAAACACAGCACTGCAGCAGCTACTAAGAAGGAAAAAAATGACTGCTACTGCTGAACCCAGTACAAACAGAAGTTGAAGTTTCCTACTGCGCCTTTTTGACGTCCTGTAACTTTCACACCTGGCTACTCTTTTTCCAGTATTATTTGAAAAAAGTCTGAATTCAGGGGAAGAAAAACTCTCTTCTACTGGAACAGTTCTTACGGAAAATAAGCTTTTAGAAACCCATGCATTTCAGATCTACAGGTTCTTACATTCTCATTATCATCTACTGTGGCTTGCTTGTTTAAGCTGTGGACACCAAATTCTCTCTGGGTAATCTGATTAAATTTGTGGTTTGTATCTGTTTCAGTTACATAATAAACTCAAGTGGCACTGAATCACAAGACAATACACAAATACAATGGAAATGCCTACCATTAGGGCGGCCAAGATGATCATCTATCTGAATTGTATTGATCAACAACATTGCAAAGACGGAATACATAACTGATTGGTCTTTTGTGTTAGTCCTGAGCTAATATCTATAGTCACGTTTACAGTTGCTTTTAGATTTAAATTTCTTCCCATTCATCACACACTAAATTATAAACAAAACACAATGATAATATTGGCTGGTTTCTTGAACAGCAGATGAATCAAATTCCAAATCAGTACCTTCCACATTTACTAGAGATGCTACGAAAGAACAGACAAACCCCAAACAACCCTTCCCTCTGCTGCCATTCATAATACAAACAAACTCCAACAAAAAGTCATTTTAGATTCATACACAGGCATTATGCAGGATGCTCTTCCTGTTGAACTAACATTCCTTATCTAGGAGCCTGAGATATACCTGGATCTGTAGCTCCGAGTTCCTCAAGGCCATCCTCTCATTCTTTATCTAGAATGATTGAGGTGCAAGGCAAATACAGTACAAGGGCAAAGCTGGTTTGCCTGGACTTACGCATTGGATCCTCCCTGTTTTATCTGATTTGTAGAGCTGAGTGGAAGAGCAGACCAACAGTAATTGGCTTACTGCAAAACCTTCTGCTTATTGCAAAAATGAGCATAACTGATCACTGGAGTCTCGATGATACAATATGCTACCAGATCTTCAGCAGATTCTATGGAAACAGAGAACAGTTGTCCCTCATTCTGAGTTCTTCTTCTCTTTTTCTATTAGCCTACTCTGTTGTAATATCTTCTGTATTAGTCTCCAGTCTTCTTCCTTATTCCTTCCCTTTAAAGTAAGATAACCTATCCAAGCTATTCCCCCATTGCATTTTGCAGGGTAGACATATGTAGAACCTGCACAGTAAACCTCAGAAGACAACTACATACTCAACTTCATCTTTTATCAATGGGAAGCAAACCACTGCCTAAACTAGAAGAATGTTTGCCCAGAGATCTTTCAGACTAGTAAAGTGACAGGGAACCAAACCAATAACCTGCTATAGTCCTAACAGGAATATTCAGTTCCACAGTCGATAGCTATTGCAGGAAAAGTTGTTTGCTGAATAAGTGACCCTTCTCCATCTTACAGGCATCAGTTCTCTTCAAGGATTTAGAGCATATGACTCTATGGCTGCTCAATGTCCTGACAGATTGGAAGGAGTCTGGGCAGGGTATATGACAATCCAGCTAACAGAGAGGATTTTGCCTTGCAGATGAAACTGTAATATTTAGGTATGACAATTTCTTCCTTCAGCTGTGTACCAAAGAGATATGATAAACTATAAAGCTGTTCTCCAAAACAATAAAAGAAAAAAAATAATCTTTTTTTAGAGGGAAGTACTGCTTTTCAAGAAAACAGTATCTGTGCATTTGCCCTAAGGCATAAGAAGGAAGCCATTTCTTTAAATTTGGTGCTTCAGCAAGGATTTTAGCTATCTGCAGGGAATTTGATTGTTCTTTCTCAAAGACTAGTTAGATTCATTTCAATTTATTTATATCAGGCAAGATCCGTCAACCTTACCTGAAGCTTAATCATTTACTAACATCAGCTGAATTCTATGGGCACCAAGAGAGGTTTCAATTCCAAATACCAACAAGGGTTTTCTATTTCATTTGAGTTATCATACTTTTATGGCAGATTTTACACTTTTAATAATTGTTATCCTTACCATTTTCCAATCTGCTTCAACCTTTCTCCAGATAGATTCTGCCTTCCAAACACCTGCTTCCCAGCCACTTATTTTTTCATTATTATTGGAAACCCGTGTATAACTATCTTCTACTATATTGTAGATGAGGTGGAAGAGTTTAGATGCCTTTTCTTTTTCAGAGGGAATAAAAATTACTTCTTTTCTTTTCTGAAAAATTAAAAAATACAAGCACTGTCAGTCCCCAATACATTTCAGTAAGAATACATTACTTTTAAACAGCATGCCTTGGCTTCCCAATTCAGTTTTGCTGCCAACTGAAAAAATAAATCATTTTTAAGAGACATCATGGACAAAAATATTTCAGCAAACAGAAGTTTTAAACAAGTTTCCTACAATAAACCTGAATCTTTTTCAGAGAGGAGCAGAGATTTTGGTTTTAAAATTTTCATTTGATTACTTTTAGAACTAAATTATTAACAAAATAACATAAAAATAGCAAATTTGAGATTAATTTATGAGGAAAAGAAAATTTATGTTGAGTATACTTCTTGTACAATCATGAATAATAAATGTAATTTGTGACTATCATATAGGATACTTGTATATGACAGCTTACAAACTGACTTTAAAAAACTGAAGGTAGAAACTTGAGAATAAATGGACCACTATCAATCCTCAAAAATTATTTGTGGACCTCTACTGCACTCACATCTAACTTGCACCTAATGTTTTTGCAAGTTTCACTGTCTGAATTAAATCTGTAGGCTGCCTAGCATGTAGTGACATTCTTCTGCAAACCACAATCCTAGAACCTCTAGTTAGGTACCTCTGAGGTAGTCACCAGTGCAAAAGTTAAATACCTCTGGACCAATTTCACCTCTGGCTACTCTCCAAGCCATTGAGCCTGATGTCCTTCCACCATATTCTCCTGGTTTAGGTGATTTAGGAGAAATGAATTCAACAAGCTCCACAATTGTTCTTTCCAAGAGCTCTCTTCTTCTATTTTCAGACAAAGACTGTTGCCTCTGAAAATACATTTAAGAAACAAGGTAAAAAAAAAAATCAGAAAAACAGTACTTGTAATTCTGCTCTAGAGTGACACCAACAGGGAAAAGAACTGAAAAAACAAACTAACATTTAAAGTCGAGACCGACTGTTAGAAACACTAGTCTTGGAAACAAACTTATACGACATCTGCTAATATAAATCAGTCACAACTGCACGTGAACTCGCATACACAAACAATATAGCTTTCTTTTAAAATAAGGTTTGTGCTATATTTTTAATACATTTCCTTGGGCGATAAAACACTTTCATAGCATATTTCATAGCTATTCAGCAATCCGTACCATAGCTGCTCTTGATATTATTTAGGGGAAAGGGAAAGCAAGCATAATTTTGGAGTCAAACTTCTCTTAGGTAGAATGATTTGATTTGCAATAGTCTTGGTTTTTGCGGTTAAGTCCAAATAAATGATTCAGTTGGTAACTGAAACAGTTATTTCACAGTGAATGATTTCATCATAACCTATGACTTTTTTTTGCAGGTATCAGAAACATGAGAAAAATGTATCAACTGCACTTCCAGGAAAAGAGAAAGAAATACGTAACACGCTTTCTTTGCCCACATGAATTAAACTATGGGCATTTTTTTGGTAAACAACTTAAAAATTTGCTGAGAGGCTGGGGTTTTGTCTCCATCATTTTCATGTCAAATATACGGAGCTGATATGTGAAGCATTTTTCATTAACCGTGGGTAGTCTTTCCAACTCTGTGTGGGTTCAACACTGAGTACACAAATGATTACACATCATCTTTTTCTTTTTTCCTGCTTTGGTGATCCCCCAAGGCATGCACACTCAGCCTACCAGGACCTGAAACTTCAGGCCAGTATTATTCCAATTATCTCAAAAGCAGTCCTGACCCCAGAAAGTTTTGCTATTAGGGATCAGAAAAGAGGCATTTGAAGGGTTTACAAGCAACAATGTGGAATTTGATACAGGAAAGTAGATACAGAGAAGTTATGAGAAACAGTTCCAGCTGAACAAATTCCAGCTGCCAAATACCAGTTCTTACACAGCAAGGGGGTAATGCACCTCTGTGTTGCTGGGTGACAAGCAGCGACTCCAGCAATTCCTCATAAAATACCAGGCCTTCCTGAAGCTAACACTTGCATGGGCACTTTGGATGTCCACATGCAGTACTACAGATCTCACTCCAGCTGAAAGGAAGTCTGATATGTATATATATATATATGGAAGTTTGATATTGCCCTTAAGTTAACAATAGTAATCTACAATTTTCTTTGAGCCAACTTTGATATAAGGAAACGCAGTGTCAAGGGTCATTATCAACAAAATCAGTGAGTGATAGCAGTCTGAGACTTGGTTGCCCTTGCTCTGCAAGCTGTTGTAACAGTATCTGAAGAAACCAGTTCTTAAAGAACAGTGCTTCAATACAAAAAGGGTACTTCAGAAAACATGCCTCTTTCATGTGATAGAAAAAAAGTAGTAAAGTGTACAAGCACGCTAATTTTTGTACTCTCCCCCACCCAGTAGACTCTTGCGTATTAAATACTAGCAGCATGTAAGACGTAACAGACTCCACAGAGATCAACACTGCCTGGGCTGGGAAAACCTGTAACTACATTTCCTACAAATGACATTGTCATAAAGCATTCATGTACTGTAATTGATTCCAAGAATCCCATTATCAACTGCCATAGCTCAAACTTCCTGCTTCTTTTTTTTAAGGTATTACCCTCTACATACATGCTCAGCCCCACCTTTCTTTGGCAGACAAAGAGAATAGGAAGGAAGAGGAATTGTGAACTGCAGCTTTAAAATCAGTTCTGCATCACATGCAAGATACACTGTTGATGTTTCCTGAAGGATCCTGTGCTTTCAAGATTGATAACCCATGGTTTAACTGGACCCACTGCTGGGTAAGCAACAGATAATTTGAGGAACTTGAATTTTAAACCTTTCTACAAGCAATACTGTTTAATCTCATATCAATCACTATGAAATGGCTGCAGTTTCACCCAAATTACTAGTTTTCCTTTTAAGAGCTGACCTGGCTGCAGCTATAACCATTCACAACCACTACCAAAAAATTGGTGCTTGGAGCAAATAAAAGTTATTTGTTTTCCTGCCCCACCATCCAATTTCCAATGAGAGCAGTGGAAAGTTTGGGGCCCTCTCCTACCTTTCCATAGAGGCAATGTACAATAGACTGCAATAGGATAGTGCCCACACAAAGTTGATGAAGAATATTTGTATGGTACTATAGAATAAAATCAGATGGTTGGTAATGCAGAGGTTACACACCCATTTAAGAATGCCTGACCTAAATAAAGCACACTCTATCTCTGAGGAATA
The DNA here is from genome assembly GCA_032466535.1 of Forpus xanthops. Taxonomy (NCBI): domain Eukaryota; kingdom Metazoa; phylum Chordata; class Aves; order Psittaciformes; family Psittacidae; genus Forpus; species Forpus xanthops. The sequence goes on from JASSUY010006565.1 coordinate 13,487, forward strand.
AAATAGTGTAATGAATAGATTAAATTATCCTTTGCCTCTTTTCAATATACTTTGAACTGTGGTGTGGTCCCTGCCTATCAACTAAACAGACAGACTTGCAGAGAAATAATGGCAACAGCCATTGTTCTTTACACAGGAAAGTACAGTAATCTCTCAGATTCCATTTTCACTAATATTGCACTATAAATTATAATGTATACTGCATGCTGTGCTTCTTGTGCTTCTTTTATTTGCAACTTAGAATAACTGAGCTTAAAGTTGCAGTGTTGAAGCTCTGCATCAAAAAATATTTTTGATGCAGAAAAAATGGCTCCTAGTGTGAAGTCAGTCTCTAGAAGATGAAAGGAAAAGAAAATTAGCAGAGGTATTTGCCTATGTCAGTTATCTGCTGAATAGGCTGCAGTGAAGAGCATACTAGCTGAAATATAGACTTGCAACTGAGCAGAGTAATGAAAACCTGCTATAAGATGTCCTGATAGTTCCAATGGTGAGCTGCCTTATCCCCCCCTACTGTCTGCAAAATCTGCTGAATACAGCACGGAGATCCTCAGACAGCAGCTTTTTAAAAGCTGCTCGATTCCCACTGCATCGTCACCTCAGTATGAATCCTAGGATCCTTTGATGAGGACAAACGATGGAGGAGGGAAAATTGTTCTTTTGCTAACCCCATGGCAAACTGCTTCTAAGTCCCTGAAATCCAATTCCAACTATAACAGACAAAAGAAAAAAGGAGTAAGAGCAGTTACTTATCGGAATTAAATTTATTAATTAAATTAAACATTCTGAACAGCTACTGTGCAAAAAAAAGTGTGTGAGAAAGGAGTATGAGTATCATTCAGCTTGTAGAAAGGGAAAGTAAGTTGTTTCTCAGAATAAGATACCATTAAAAACACTGACAAAGATGTTCTAATAAAACTGTAAGACAGATTTAGTAATATGGAAAAGCAATAGGAAAAGTGTGCAGCATAGAGAAGAAAAGGCTGAGAATTCCCATGTGTAGAGAAAGGAAGACAGGAAAAATGTGTGTCTTGGACACACATGCATCGCTTTCTTTCCTGTACTCAGTTTTTAATAAAGCTTTCATTTAAAACATGACCAAAATGCCTGTCCTCTGTTTTAAAAGTGCTCATGTCAGCTCAGGAGCTGCACAGTCCTGTAAAGGAGGTGGAAGGGAGTAAGAAACAGGTAAATAGACCAACATGCAGCACCATCTGTTGGAGATGGCAATGTACTTTTTTACAGGAGTTCTCCAAACTTCTGTAAGCAAAACAGATCATGATCCTACAGTGATATCATTGAGGTGAGAAGGAGGTCAGGCAAGCCAGCTCATGACTCAGTTTCCTGATTCCACCTGTATTGTCAAAGCTCTTTTTCAACTTACTAGTGCCATATTTTGAGTGTTCTTTCCCTATGGACACCTGGTGGAAAAGAGTCTGGTGACTGGTTTCTGTCACCAGCAGATCAGAAGAAAGGCCCTTGAGATCAGTTTTGTAGCCAGCAAGGGTACAATGAATACCTGAAGAGGATGGCATTAAATTTCTGTAACCCTACACAAAGTGCATATATTCTTTAACTTGACTTTCTGATCCTCTACCTCCTTTTGTTTTGCTACTCTGGTCAGCCTTCTCAGAGCTCCGCTCTGCTGTGACTCTAATATTTCACTATTGATAAAATTTCAAGCTCTGGCCTCAAAGATGAGGCAGGCTCAATTTTTTATACCCTTACTGTTAGGCTGTAACCCGCAGACCAGCAGGCCTCTAAAGAAATCAGAATCTGTTTATTAAGGCAACAGCTGTATGCTACCACTGGAACTAAAGTTTGCACAGGAATTAGCCCTGAAAGGAAGTGGTACAAAAATGGAACTTCACAGGTAGTTCAAGATTTTGTGGTTTTCCAGTATTTCAAGTCAAGAAAAGTTCATGGTGTCCCAAGTAGGGAGGGGAAAAACTTAGTAGAGAGGTGCTGTATGCACTCAGGTTCTGTAACTATGACATGTTGGTGCAAATGGCTCCACTTATTCATGCCTAATGTCCCCAAAACAGTACATGAGGCTCTAAGTCAAAGCTCTGCTGATGGAATTAAAGCTTCTTGAAAGTCTTGGAAGCAGCCCGTGAATCACTCTTCCTGCTTTGTAGAGCTTCTAAGAAGTCATGGAAAACAAAGTAGGCCTACGTTTCTTATAACTATAAATAATACTGCTTTCAAGTTAAAGCATTACTGCTGTGGAAAACGCTCAGCTGCCCTCAAGGAATCCACATAGTTACAAAGCAGTTGTAGTTTACACACAACATGTGCTGATGCACAAATCTATTCCAAAGACATCAAGAAGAAAAAAAAAAAAAAAAACCCACGATATATATTTTACATATACACATATACATTTCACTATATAAAAGATATGCTAATCCTCTTACATATTGTTTTTTATCTTATTTCACAGAAGTTCAGCACTGACTGATTCTTAGGTATTCAGTATAAAATGAGGTCTGCATAGTTAGCAATATTTTATATTCCACAATGCAGTCATTCCTCTGAGGTTACTAAATACATTTCTTTGTTCAAGGACTTTGCATTCTGAAGAGAGAATTAGATTTCACTTAAAGAAACCCATTTCAGAAAAGCAACATACCGTTCTATTCAGTGCGTTAATTGTTTCACGTAGCGTAGCTTCACTGAGTGCCGTCCTTCTAGAGAGTACTTCTTTATGTTTACAGCTGTACCTCCAGGTGACATCAACAACCTCAAGCACAAGATGAAGAAGAAAATAAAGCAACCAAAAATTCTCACATATCTTGCTTCATTTAAAGAAGCCAGATAATCAAAGTATGGTTTTCTGTAATAATTCTGGAAATCACGCTAAGATGGAATACATCACACCTTTGCTTCAGGGCAAGCTTGTTTATTATTGATATAATTACTCCTACCTCATCTTTGGAGAATGCAAATATGTAGGAAAGCTTCTTTCCCCACCCAGTTTCATAGAGAAGAGGCTTATCACAGACATTTTCACAGGGATCACAGTGAAGCCATCTTTTCTGAGATGAAGAATATACTTCAGTCCACACATGATCTACATAACAAGGGCCAAGAATAAACAATGAATTATAAGGAGAGGTCCTCTTTTCTAATACTGTAGAATATTTTAACTTTTCCTGATCTATTAAATGAAGAAACAGGTGAAAAGACATGTTTTCTGTTCATAAACATTCAGAATTGAAGTTACCAGAGCTTTCTCTAAGGATCATAGTCTCTTAGATTTAACTAAAGATTGTATTATTCTGAAGTCAATCATCTAACCTTACAAGCAGAAATGTATTTCCATCTCATTAGGCAAGACAGGAAATTGAATTTATATTGTCTGTTAGCTGAACTCATAACTCTATATGCTACCTGATGGCTTAATATAATCTGAGAACCATAAAATGCATAACCTCATTTTGCACATGTTTTTATTAACAGTAAAATGTTCTAGAATACTGATACCTGTACAGTCCCAGACATATCTAGCTTCAAACCCTGCAGCTCTGCAACATAGTGTAAAACAGTTAGCCCACTCGCCACAGCGTCCACATCTGGTTTCCAGAAGTTTTTCAGGGTGGTTGTACCTACAGAAGAAAACCAAAACAAAACCAGAATAACTGAAAATACATTTCACCTTTCTGAATCTTCACATCATGACTGCCCTTATTTGTGATTATTTAAACAGATTTCAGTGTGATTCGGTGCACCAAAGATAATAAAAACGATTGCTGTATTGCACAAAATAAGTGTGAGCAGAATGCTATTTCCACTTTTGACTCACATGACTCCATCACACGCTTATGGAAACTCTGAAATGAATCTGGATTTTCAGTTTTCAAAACTGACTTAGACTTGCATGCTGGTCCTTTTGATAGTTAGCACAAATAAAAAAGAATGTGTATTTGCTCTTTTGCTACAGACTCAGCGTAACATGTGCATTACCCTTTATGATTTCGTTAGAAGTTTTCCTTGAAATAATAAAACCCTACCTACATATTATGCCAATATTAATGCATTTTATTTAGAAGATGCAATTTATCGAATTAGCAAAAAAGAAGACAACCAGACAAGTATTTCGAACACAGCCATGTAAAAGAAAGCAATGTATAGCGTTTAAAAATCTCCAATCTTACAGTGCAATTGCTGGTTCATCTACCATCCTACTAAGTTACTTCAAACGGCTTCTCTAATCTTTCAATCAACAACTTACTACTTGTTTACAAAACACACAAATGGAAAGCTGTTTCTTGAAAGACAAAAAAAAAAAAGACAAAGCAAATTTTTGTACACTCACCTTGGGAATCTATTACACAACTGACACTGGCTACAGTAATGATTTTCCACTCTACTGGCATTCCACCTTAGTTCATCATCAATAGGCAACAGGTAGTCACTTTTAGGCTCTGTCTGCCCACCACACCTGCTGCACGGAAGATTATTTACCCAGCGAAAAAAGTTATTCTTAAACCAGTCCAAGAGCTCCAACAGTAAGAAATCCTCTTCATTCACATGTGCACCTGCAAAGTTTACACAACACACAGGGGAAAATAATTTAGCTGAACTTTCTGGTATCGACATAAATCACCATCTCTAGGCCTTTACTGTATTTTAAAGTCTCATTATAAAAAAAAAGCTTCATATGTTACTTAAGGACAGACACACACAAAAAAAAATCTAAATTCTCAAAACTGAGCAACATCAAACTCTATATATAAAAAACAAAAAATTGCATTCTTGCACACTAGAGCTAGAGTGAGTAAGAAATTGCTCAGAAAAACAAGTTAGATACACATTGAAGCCTAATGAAGTTCCTCATGCCCCCAAGTCTTCCACAGCTTTCTTCTCCTAAATATTCTTTTCCTATTCTTGGCTATTAAACTAGAAATAGCAATCACTTTGATTTCATAATCCCAAACAACCAGACACTAGCAGCAGTCTAGACAGCCAGGTGTAATTAAGAACAGATTTTCTACAAGCACAGCTTAATTACTGTTCATATGGTATGTTCTACAGGTTGTATTTGTTAATGAAGTTAGCAAATAATGACCTTTGTCATCTTGCCCCAGCTAGAACCAGATGTGTTTATTTTTCTACTCTAGCCAATTTCACCACACTGAACTCTTCTGACCCATTTTCTTGTGTTCACAACAGTGTTAGAATCTACTCATACACTGTCACTATTCCACCACCTGGAAATAAATCCACTTCACCTAATTAACAAATTTAATAACATATTAACATATTTCATTAAAATTTAAAAATTCAGTCTCCCAAAAGAGATCCTTTTAATTCCTTAGAGTCTTTAGATGTATAATCTGCTCCAATGTCCAGATACTCTTCCTTCTTAGCTTCATAAACTTTCAAATAAGTCTTCTTATTAGCACCATTATCCAGGCCAGATTGCAATCATAGATATTTATACCTACTTATTTTATGTACTACAGTTTGCTTGCTAGCCGAAGTGCAGATAGATCTGACTAATAAATACGAAGATACAAAAAGAATTCATGAAAATGCTGGTTTTAAAGGAAATTGAAACAATATGCACAAAATTTGTACACTAGCTCCGTTGTCAGGATGGCAAAGAGAGACGAGGTAAGATGCATGTTTTACTTATGTGTAAGCTCTTCCTCAGAAGCTAAAGTAGTTTTTGGTACAAACGACTGTGAGGGCCCAAACTCTATTAAACACATATTGCCAAGACCATGAAGTGCATGAGAAAAGATCATCTATTAATATCTGAGATTTAATTGTTGTAAAAGTTCCATTTTTATTTATTACACGTGAAAAACATTTGTACTGGAACATTCAGGTTGTTATTGCTTACAAAATTAATTATTTAAACTTTCTGCTAAAAACTGAGTAAGAAGATTCCAAGCACAGGCTATATAATCTTGGATAACATTCAACTCAGAATCTATCTGAAAATATGACTACTATCATATGGATACTCTAATGGTTTGCAAAATAAATCCTTCATGAAAACATTGCACAGAAAGAATGTCAAATGTAATATATTTGAACAGAAAATTCTGGCTGGGACATGCAGCTGTATTTGACAGCACAATCCATCTTTCTAATGGAAAGTGGTAAAGGGAAATAGTTAGAACAAATTTGCGCTTCTGATCAGATGACAATAATCTTCCTAGCACAGTCCCTATGATCCAGAAATGCCTATTATGCATTGTAAAGGAAGTCCTAAAAGCAAGTGCCACCTAGCACTAAGCAGTTATTCCCACAGGTGACAGTCTTACTATAGCAGTACAGGTAAGTCAAAGAAGCTGAAAGGGCCAATTACTCATACATCTCATATATAGTCCATTCACAAGAGACTGTTTCTAGAAAGCTCTTTAAATGTGTTTTCAAAATGTCACAATATAGAAGAGTGGAGTTTTATTCCTTCCCCTTTATCTGTATCTAAATTAAGGTCTGGAAGCTATTTTGAACATATCAGCTTGATGGCTTCTGAAGAAGCACCTGGAAACACCACCCTCCTCCTTCCTTCCCTTTTCTAAATAACATGCACAACAGTATTTAAATGCACACAATAAGGCATAGCTTATTTCTGGCTTGTAAATCAAAAGAACTCCCATCAAGTTGGCAGAATTACTTCAAACAGATTCTTCTATCAAAGATTCACTGAGAAGGATATTTTGGTGTAAATATGGTCTTGGAAGAGTGTTGAGGATTTAAAAATAAATATTTATTTCATACAAGTAAAAATTCACTACATTACTGAAACAAATCAAACTGATACTTGAAAATAGAAATGTCACTTTTAACTGATACTTTGTACATTCAAAACAAATCTACACTTATGAAGAAAATGTAAGGTTTAGCCACTAGTGCCACAGATATTTGTGCTTATTTCACTTTTAGCTCCTATTCATTTAAGCATTAGCAAGACAGACAATTATTTGTATTAAGTTGCATCTTGGAAAAGTTTCATGCAAAATCTCACCAGTAATATTACTTTAAAAACATAAGCAGTACTTTGAAGTTTTATTCTCAATTTGGAATTGTACATACAGCAAAATTGCACTGTAATAGTGTCAGAACAATGACTGCTTAAACAAGTGCCCCTTCTATTGTATAGACTATCTCACTCTAGATGCAAAGAACATAGCAGTACATGCTCACCCCATTTGTTTCCCCAGTACTGTTTATTAATTCCAAAAACAAGAGTTCAACATCCTAATTTACAAGCAATAAAGGATGGATGACAAAATGAAAGAAAAAGTAATAAAAGAGTAGAAAATTTTAAAAATATAAAGAAGGCAATTCTGATTTAGAGACAGCATTTGGAACCTGCAGAGATATGACCAAATCCATACACCTAAAGCATAGTAGATATATATATCATCTGGATGTTTGAAAGAATATTTAAAATTTCACATACATTATAACTTCGTAGCATTACCTTTGTCCAGTCTTGTAGCTTGTGATAGCTTTTTCTGAGCCTTTCCTTTCAATTGCTGAAGGGGAATTGAAGCTAGTGCTTTCTGCTGAATAGAGGGATTCTCATACATCAATACAAGATGCTCAAATTTTGTTTGAAGTGTTTTCAAGATATTTGCAGCCTGCAAAAGGATTTTCAGTCACAAGATGATTTTTGAACTTCCACCTTAAGCCAGAAGAACCAAGCTCTCCTACCTTAGTTTGAGTCATAATACTATACTCAGTTACATTATATATTTCTTTACAGGTGAAATGTTTATTTGTAAAGAAGTCAATACAAATTACAGAGACCATCAACACAAACTGTAAAGCCAGCCTTGTCATCTTTGACTTCTCTGAATTGTGTCCTAAGTGGAAAAAAACCCCCTAATGATTGAAGGAGAAAACTGTTTTATCTCTGATGGCAAAGGTTTGGGTTTTCTTAATTAATATTAATTTTATTAATATAATTATTCCTCATTTATTTTGGACACCTTTTACCTGAAACCCAGAAAAGAACCTGCAATTCATCACATTCCATAGAATTCTAAATAATAGAGTTCATAGAACTTAACTGTTGATGAAAGCTGCTCATCTATTTCTACTTCCTTCTCTCATAGATCAACTCTAATACAGATTTGGATAGCTCTGTGAGCACACACTGAACAGTGTATTTCACTAGAAATCAAATATAAAAACTAGGCTTCTTCAGACAGTTATCCCAAGTGTCAATTAGTAGCAACTACATGATGCACCCAATAAGGTACACCCGTATCCACTAAAATAAAAAGCTAAAGTTAATAATACTGAAGTTAGTACTCAAGCAAACTATTTACTCTTATTTAAAGGGGGACAACACAAAGAGAAATGGGATTTTAAAATTAAGCCTGACATATTTTGGGGGGAAGCCTGTGGCACTGTTAAATTATCTTATCTCTATTGCTAGATCATGTCTCAGTCTTTAGCCTTGTTAACTACCATCTTTTTTTTCCATCAACATCCCACACTTTCCTGAGATGCTAGCAGCAAATGTAATGTAATACAGGTATGAGAACTCTTCGAGAGTCTTCTTGCAAAGGAGCATCTAAATTAGGAGCGATTATTTCGATGCTGGACAGCACTACAGGACCAGTCCTTTTCGCAACTGCTAACAGAAAAGAACTGGTTTTATTCTTTGTGGAGCTCATCAGTTGTAGGTAGCTGGCTTAACATCATAAACCAAATTGTGTTCAGGTTCACTTTAATGCAAGTTGGAAGAACAGAAACAAGGGAAGGTAGGGACTGCCAACGGCTTATAGACCTTCATGTTCTGTCAGCTTCCTGAAAGAATATTCAGTGATATTACTCAGCACATCAGAAATGACTATGCAGATATTCCCACCAGCAAACACCATCCATATTACAGTAGTGCTTAACTGGTTTAACGGAAGCCACTGTATGCTAGTAAAGGTTTATGCAAACATCTAAAAGCGCAGTGAACCTCACTGCAAATCTAAGTTTGGATACCTCTTTTCTCCTCTAATCACTACTCCATTCAGGAAGGGATCAGAATCTATACACCATTATAATGATCTGCTGGAGCTTTCCTTCCGGCAAGCCCTAGCCCCATACTGAATCTCACCAAACACGGAAAAAATAACAGTTGCAGAGTAAGTGACTCACAACTGATGGTTAGGGTGAATCAAGTAGTTACAAGTAGCTAAGAAGGATTAACCTCAGAATACATTGTGTCAACTTGAAATCTGCAACATTTTCTCATTGCAAGATCAGTGCAACTTTTACAGTTTTAAAGCTTCCCTTAACGCAGCAAGTATACTTAACTGTGCTACCTCGGACATGGCTGAAAGAGTCAAAACCAAGATGCAGACAAAAAACCCCACCAGCACTTCAAACAAATTCAAATAAACCCAGTCAGTATATTTTAGAGTCAACTACTAGCATGCTAACACAATTAAATGGTTCGATATTCAAGCATCTCCAGCAGTTCCTTTCCCAAAGGACATTATGGGTAATGATGGTCACTGAGTGCCCTCTCCCCAAAAGCTACCACTCCAACCTATGCTTTTCCATTTCTCTTCCACTGATCTTGGGGTATGTATTGGGAAGAAATAGTACGTCATATTTCAGTACCCAAGAATATACTGATAATGTAATTTAAATGAGACAAATTGTTTAAGGATGTATGAGAAACGACCTTTGGAAAAATTCAAGTGACACTGGTTCTGGGGGGCGAAAACTCTTTAGAAAGTTAAAGCACAGCATCCTTCAAACCTTCTGTCTAAAGGTATAACAATTTTTCAAAATTGTATGACGTGTTAAGAGTTTTCTCTCATCAGGCCACGTGATATCCAACCAAACAACTCTGCTTCCCTGTCTTGGTAAGAAACTTTACCTCAACTTCTTGGACGAGGGTAACACAGCCTAAATAACTATAGATCTGTCCTTGTCTGGCTAAATTCCCATCTCTCACAGCAACTGAACATGCGAAAAAAGAAAAGCCTCCTCACAGGCTACACACAGAGGTCATAACTCATGAACTGAAATGCTAACAATCAAACATTATGGTTGTGCTCATGTTCTTTTGCTAGCTCTCAGAAACCACAGTGTACAGCCCTTGTCTTAGCTTCCCATCCCTCTCATTGTTCCCCCCACCTTGCTGCTCTCTTCCAATACAAATCAGCTTTTTTTCCTTGACACTCTGAGGAATAAATAAAACACTTATGGACATCTTCAATGAAATCTTTGTTAAGATTCTATTTATGGCATGTTTCACATTGAAGCTGAAACCAAAGAAAACAAAAACTTCAGAAAACATTGGAAAAAGTAACAAAATTCCTCTAGTCTAAGCTCCTACTCAAAGTCGGGTTAGCTATGATGTAAAACCAAGTTATTCTGGTCTTTATTCAGTCAGGTCCTGAAACCACCCACATCTGGAGACCACACAGCCTCTCCAAGCAACCTGTCCTGTTAACTCTTCAGCAATCGTTATACTCAGAACTAGTGTGCCCACAAAGTTTTCAGGTTATAATTACCATTTCAAGAGACTGCACAAGTGACGTTTCTGGCTGCTGATGGACAGGGGCAAGAACAGACTCAGCAGGTCTTGAAGGCCGATGTGCAATTGTCCAAGTGCTGGACACAGTTTCAGAGGATCCTGATCTATGGATTTGACTTGACTCATTCAGTCTGCTACTCCTCTCTCCAGCAATTAAGTCTCTGATTTTACGCAGCTGTTCAATTGAAGCTTCCTTAGGGAAAACCAGGTGAGTTTCTTCCTGAAATTTAGACATATTAATTCAGCAGTTAATGCAGGTCTAAGACAGTCAGTGATTTCTATCTATAGCTAACAACTGTAACACTTACTGGAAGTTAGCACACTAAGGCTTGGCAGGATTCAGCCTTCAGATTAGGTCCCTTACAGCAGAAGCTATTAGATCAAGAACCTACAGTCAGCCTAGAGAAACAAGGCTTGGAACAACATGCTTTTGCTAGTAACTTATTTTGTAGAGCCACACACAGGCAACCCGCAGCAACAAAAATGAACAACAAATGCACAGGTCTCACTGTGCAGCAGTAAAATGTGAGGCAACAAAGGAAGATAGCCAGTTGGGGGAAGAAACTTCTAGAACTGCATCTGCTGGGAATTCTTTTCCATACTGAAGAAAAGAATATATATATTTCTATACATTAGCTTCCAGGTTTTACGAGTTTTCACATAGGAAATGTGACATGTAAGCAGCTTGATTTCTAGGTCCCTATATTTGATTGTAACATGATTACTGGTATTGTAACAAAAGATTACTACTTGTGATACAGCAAATATAGAATGGTTTGTGTTGGAAGGGACCTTAGAGATCATCTAGTTCCAACCCCCTTACCATGGGCAGGGACGCCTTCCACTAGACTACATTGACTGTAGTGACCTTTAACTCTTCCAACTTAAAATGAAGAAATAGGTTGCTAAAAACATGAAAATTCTGAATCATTCATACTTTAAGAGTTTCAGTTTCTCGCACTGCAGCACTTGTACTTATTATACCAATTTGCTTATCCACATTTACTTTAGGTCACCTGTCACTGCAGATGCAGTGCTTCATTTTAAAACTTTTAGAATCACCACAAACCTAAATTGATTTTAGCAATCCAGCAGAATGCTAATTTTTAATAATCAAACAGATACAAAAGAACAACTTTAGTTATCACAGCTGAAAATAAGTTTGTGAGCTCCAGCCTCAACTGATACGATAACCAGAAGTAAGCCAACATGGTCCTAAAAAGCTGACAGAAGTGAGAGTAGCACTTTATAATATGTTCAGAATGACTGTTACTATGGCCTGAGCACTTCACTAACTACACTGATACACTATCTCTTGACTAAAGCATATTGTTAAGTCATCTCTTGAGCACCAGCATGAGAATAAACCCACAGACCATTTACCTCTCCACAGTCACCATTTCCTTTAGCATACTTTTTTAATTAGGACAATTACACTGATTAACTTCACACAAAGAGAAGGGGGAGGTCTCATGACAGCTGGACCTAAATAACATAATGTATATACCAATAAAGAAGCATAGCATCAAATGGATAAATTAAAGCAAAGCTCTTGCTTAAGCTTTGCACCATTAAACAAGAGTTGGGTTTTCACCCCAGCTCTCCTGTAATTACGAAGGCTATTTCTAGCTTAACAAACTAGCAGGTTAAGCTCTATCAAGACAGGGACCATTTCAGGACACAAAGCGATCTTCAAAATACAACTCTTTGACTGCAACAGAATCAAGATTCACTCGACCATTTAACATACAGTTTCATAAATGTTTTAAACAGCTAGAAGTTCCACCCTCTCACAACTTCAACGAGCTATTGCGCTCCACTGCTGCCATGACAACACTAGTACTTGTGCAGCTGCACTGTGAATTGGCTTAAAAAATATTTCTTCTCTTGTTTTGGGGGATTAATTTTTAATCAGATCAGTTTTCCTTATCTAATTCACTATAGGGCTATACAAGCTCTGCTAATGGTAGGAACAAGCAGCAAAAGAGCAGGACTTCACCTCCCCCCTCTTCTAAATGACAGCTTCCACACACAGGTTTACAATATGGAAGCTACTGTCTGATGGTGCAATCTGATGCCCACCTAACAGTGGGCTGCTACCAAGAGAAGGGGTTTGAACCCTGTTTCCCACCATTTCCTTGGTGCCAGCATGGACAGGTATCTGACAATTAAGCAAACTAGTAGTGCACCTGAATTGTAGCAGAAAACTAGATGATCTTAAGGTCCTTTCCAGCCCTAACTATGCTATGATCATCACAGATCAGATTAGCTCTAGCTCTACCAGATTTCTGAAGTAGTCTCACATAAATTTTCTGTTGGTTAACTGCAGATATTTGCTAATAAGTATTGAAAGAAAATAACAATTTGCTTAAAATCTAGTGCCTTGGAATTGGGAAGGCAGAAAAAAAAAAGATCCAATTTTAAATTTTAGTGTGTAAATTGATGAAGATATAAAAGGATCACCAAATAATACTCACCTCTTGAAATCCCATCTCAAATAAACATTCAACTGCTCCTCTGACAGGCAACAGTCTCGTGGAAAATGCTGGATTTCCAATCCGAATTAACCTGTATTTTTCTTCATAAGGATTCCTGAAGAAATGGAAAGTTTTAATTACATTTGAAAATTAAGTAAACGCTTACAAGTTGGGCAACTGCACCAAGCAGCATTAGTCAGTGATAACAGATTTTTTAAAGTTCAATTTTATTCACACCACGTAGGCAGAACATGAAACCTACTTTGACTTAATTTATGTTCTTCTTCATTTGACTCAGTTACAAACTGATTACAAATTACAAATTTTTGTTTACGAATTAAGTTCATAAATACATGTTTTCTATGCCTAGCCAGCAGGACTTAGTCTGAAGTAACACTTAAAGACAACTTAACACCCCACTCCACCTGGTAAAATTCTTATTTAACTCGTCAGCACAATGCTGGATCATTTCAGGTCCATGACAGGTGAAACTGTTACAGCCTTTTTTACTTCTTGAAGGGCTTTCAGTTCCATTTCCCTCTTTCAACTGTCTAAACATCCTTCTCTCATCTCTTTCTTTAAAAGGAGTCAGTCCAGGACTATTCTCTGTCACACAGGTGTTTTTGAAAGTGACTGATAAATCACAAATATAGAGGGAGGGGTTGCTTGTGCATCTTAAGTTGCTTGAACATCAAGGTCAATCATACATACTGGTATGTATGTATACCCTACAGAGCCACCTCGCAAAAACTCAGCTATAATTAACTCTTGATACCAATCTTACAGAGTCAGATGAAAAAGGCAACAGAAAAATTAAGTTACTATTTTAGCTTTTACTATTATTTGCTATGCATACACTAGTTTTTGGATGCTTAAATGTTCGCAGAATCAGGGACAATGCAGGCTTTTATATTTAATGAAAAAAAAAAAACAAAAACAAAAACCAAAACTAACAAACAAAACCAAGCAGCCAAAAAAAAAAAAAAAAAAAACCACAAACCAAGCAGCAACAAATTAGAAAAAAACAAATACAAACCACACACACTCACGTGAACAGTAATCTCATTTTTAAATAACGATGAAAATATGCTAGGTGTTTTTTAACTTCGATATCTCATTATCAAACTAAATCGCATGGCTCATCTTTGCCACGGTCTGACTACAAGCACATAAATAACTTACTACCTACGAGTACTTCATGCTAAGTTCCTTACGAAGCTGCAGTAGTCACCAGACAAGAACCACGCAGCTCACAAGCGGGCTCTCGTTACCTAACACCGCCCAGCCAAAAATCTCGGCCCACCGCGATGCCCGCAGAGCCCTCAGGCCCCTCGGCAAGGCCCCAACCGAAGCGGTCAGAAACGGGGCGCCTGCTCTCCGGCGAGCCCCGACCCGGCCGCCCAGTCACCCTGCGGCAACGGCCCTTAGGCCGAGCCCGAACCAGGGCTCCTACCGCAGTGCTCCGCTCACCGGAGAATGTTGTCCGCGTAGGTGAGGAGCAGCCGCGAGGCCTCCAGGAAAATGTCCCGCCTGTTCTGGCAAAGCTCGCTCACGGCGGGAGACACGGAGGCAAATCCCACAGCAGCCGCCATCCCGCCCCGCCGCCTGCGCCACCGCGAGCGAGCGCAGCACGCATGCGCAGCAGAGGAGCGGTGAGGTCACGCCCTCAGGTCCCGCCCCGCCTGTGGTCCCCGGTGGTGGTGCGGGGGTGATGAGCTGGTGTATGCTGACGGGTTTAGGGTCGTAGAATGAGCTCGGTTGGGAAAGGCCTTTAACATCATCCAGTTCAACCTCTACCCCAGCACTGCCAAGACCACCACAAAACTATGGCTCCGAGGGCCTCATCTACGCTGCTTATGCACGCTTCAGGAATCAGTGATTCCACCACTGCCTAGGGCAGTGTGTTCCAATGCCTGACCACCCTCTTGGTGAAGAGATTTTTCCTAATATCTAATCTAACCCTCCCCTGATGCAGCTTGAAGCCATTACCTCATGTCCTATCACTTGTTAACTGGGAGAAGAGATTGACCCACATCTCTCCCCATCCTCCTGTCAGGTAACTGTAGAGAGAGACAAGACCCCCCTAAGCATCCTGTTCTCCAGGCTAAACGCTCCCAGTTCCCTCAGCCATTCCCCATCACACTTGTGCTCGAGGCCCTGCACCAGCTCCACTGCCCTTCTTTGGCCCTGCTCCAGCACCTCAATGTCTCTCTCGTAGTGAGGGTCCCAGAACTGAACACAGGATTTGAGGTGCAGCCTCACCAGTGCCCAGAACAGGCAACAGATCCCTGCCCTGGCCCTGCTGGCCACACTTGTTCATACAGGCCAGGATGCCATTGGCCTTTTTGGCTGCTTAGACAGAAGCTGGCTCATGTTCAGCACCGTCAATCAGCACCCCCAAGTCCTTTCTGCCACGAATGGCAGCAAAGTTAAAAGCAGATGAAGGATGGGGTTCTGAGGAATGCAGGTAGCAGAATGGCAATCAGAGGAGCACTGGGATTAGAGCAAGGGAGCAAAGTGTCGGCAGAAAACTGCTATAAGGATTTAGTTATGGTGAAATATAGAACGGGCCTGGAAAAAACTCCATAGCATGGTCCTGAGGAACTCTTTACACGTGTGTGTGATGGCCCTGAGTTACGCAGTTCTGTGCTGTTCACCGCTGCAGTTCTGACAGCTCACTGCGGAAATGCATGCAGCACGCATGCGGTATTGAGGAAACCGATGGGACAAAACGAGGCGTCCCTCACGGCCTTAGCGTTAACTTCTTGCCTATTACTCTACTGGGACCGTGAGTTCTGGGGGCTGCCTAGTATTTTTGCTCTCTCTTTGTGCGTTATTAAAGCGCTTTTTGCGAGAAGCAGCCATTTCCCCATCTTGACCCGTTCTCTGAACTACATCCTTCCTCCCGTCCGCACTGACGGCCTCGGAGTCGTGCCAAGCCACCACTCCCACACAAGCGCCGCCAGGCCGCGCAGTCCACCGCCGAGCTATAGATCTGCTCGGGCGGCTCCTCACCAATCGTGACATCAGCGATCGGCTACAAAGCTGTGGCGTGTCCATCTGTCCCTCCGCCTCCCGCGCGGTGCGGTCGGGAGCCCTCGGGAAGGCGGAGGGAATTCTTTCCAACCGCCGTGAAGTGAAGCGGCGCGGGCGGCGGAGGTAGCGCGGAGTGCCCCCTCCGGAACAGGGAACGGGAGTGTCCCCCCCCGGAACAGGGAACGGGAGTGCCCCCCCCCGGAACAGGGAGCGGGAGTGTCCCTCCCCGTAACAGGGAACGGGAGTGTTCCCCCCCGTAACAGGGAACGGGAGTGCCCCCCTTCGCCTGCGGGGCCGCAGGAGCGGCTTCCCTTATCGGAGCGGGCGGGACGGCAGTTGTGGTGCGGCTGAGTCCCGTGGCGTCACGGTTTAACTCCTGGTTTAAACGTTAGAAGTAGTTAATAGCCTTTAAACGCACTGTGAGGTTCTGTAGCTCTTGGTACCGGGGAGAGGTCACCACCGCTTGTTTATCTCTTCCACGGTACGTCATGGAGCGTTGCTAGGGCTCTTCGTGGTACAGCTGTTGACAGCATGTTGTAGAAAGCTGCGTGTTAGGCCGTCGCCGGTTTAAAGACCTCTGCAGTGATATTCTGTATATTGCCTCTTCTTAAAATGCACAGGCTACCTGTCTGAAAAATGTACAGTGACAAATTTGGGCCAGGATTTAAAGCAGCCTTATGTTTTTTTTTAAAGAGAAGTCCTCTTTAGTAAATGCTATTTTTAGCTTTTTACTTTTTAATGCTACTGTGGTGTACTTGTGCTCCCATAGGAAAAAGTGTGTGTGTGTATTTTCTCTCTTATGAGGAGAGACTGTGGGAGCTGAGCCTGTTTAGTCTGGAGAAGAGCAGGCTGACATGGGATCTCATGAATGCATGTAATATCTCAAAGGTGGGTGCCAGGGGGATAGTGCCAGACTCTTCAGGGGTGTCCAGTGACAGGACAAGGAGCAATGGTCATAAACTAAAACAGCGGAAGTTTCACCTCAACATGAGGAAGTATTTCTCTACACTGAGGGTGGCAGAGCACTGGAACAGGCTGCCCTGGGGTTTATGGAGTCTCTCTCTCTGGAGATGTTCAACACTTGCCTGGGCACGTTCCTGTGTAACTTGCTCTGGGTGGCTCTGCCTTGGTAGAGGGGT
The DNA here is from genome assembly GCA_032466535.1 of Forpus xanthops. Lineage (NCBI taxonomy): Eukaryota > Metazoa > Chordata > Aves > Psittaciformes > Psittacidae > Forpus > Forpus xanthops. Next base: position 30,652 of record JASSUY010006565.1, read on the forward strand.
TGGACAGGATGATCTCCAGAGATTCCTTCCAACCCCAATGATTCTGTGATTCTATGATTCGATGAACTTAGCAGGCATGCATGAGCCTGACAGCCCTGTATGTTCCCCATGCAGCTCCCTATGTCTTTTATCACAGAGCTATCAATGCTCAGTTTCCCTTTTTATGAGGCAAAAAGCATGTTGTTGCCTGTTTGAAAGAGAACTCTTGAAACACACTCCTAGTCTGTTTAGAAAGATACATCATTTGTTCTGCAGGGTGCTTGGTGTTGTATTTCTGCAAGTCAAGCACACTCCATGCGGCACTGGCTGCTTTGTTACATTTATACACAAAAGTTCAAGGTAGCACACTAGCAGTTCCAATGATTGGGCTGTAATCTACAGTCAGGGGCTCTTACATTCTCTCATCTCTGTTTAAAGACACAGTATAGATTTATTTTACTATGCCTGTCTTGTGACTAAGGCTTTCTGTGGGCAGAGGTCTCTTACCTTAAGGGGGAGTGATTTTTAGTATTATAACAAAGGCAGTCCACTTCAGGATTCCTCAAAAATCAGATTTATTGCCAACTTTTCACTAAAGAGTTATACATCCTTCATCTGAGGATGTCATTCTCCTCCTCTGGGGCCCTTTGGCCTCTGTTCATTCAGTTGTTATCTACCTAACCCAAGGCAGTTGTTCTTCTAAACCTCAACAGATATATTTACATTGTTTCTTCTGGAGTAAATTTTGATCTTCCTGCTGTAAATCCAGGATCAAGGTGACCTGCTGAAGCCTGTATCATAGGTGTTGGCAGAGCTGAACTGCAGCCTGTGCCCTACTTGTAGGTACTGGATGTTTGGGATCAGACCAGCTCCCAGCCTCGCCGATGCTGAGGCAAGGCAGAAGGGCTGCGGTGCAGCGCTGCAGCATTATTGTTTGGCATGGCCCTCTTGTCTGCCCAAAGTACTTGTACCCTCCTGCCATCACTTCACATGACTCATGATAACTGAGGTCTGGTGGGATTATCTTCAAAGGAGGTGGTGGTGGGCTACATTTTGCTCAAACACAGCTGAAGTGCTTTTCTCTGATGATCTAACTAACCCAAAGCTCATGAAGGGTAGGTGGAGGTAGAAAGATGAGGAGTCATGCCCAAGATATGTAATTACCTTGGTGGCAGAACCAGGAAGGCTATCTTGACTTTTGCTGAAAAAAGTTAGACCAGATGACTCTTGAGGTCCCTTCCAACCTCGTGTTCTATGATTCTATGACTCCTGTTCTGAGTTTTGTAGAACATTTTGCCTGACAAAAAGATTGAGATGACAACATCCTTAACAGGATGATGATAGGACATACAGTTACAGGTGAACATACACTTCTTCCTTGAGATGGTTGGAGCTGTTAATGCTCATTGTTGATACCTCCAGACAGCTGGTGATTAAAGCCATGGAGAGGAGTTTTGCAGCAAAACCAGAGAGTGCCTTGTAGTCCACAGCAGTGCAAAATCATATTCATGGGAAGCTTAAGCTAGAATAGTCCATTAGAAGTAGTCATAAAGCGAGTGTATTTCTATGCCCTGTCTGCCATAACACATACTATTCATGATTACAGAGGCGAAAGCTACATCTGTCTTTCTTCAAGGTTGAAAGTAGGCTTTCATGTAAAAAGCAGATTTTAATTAATGTAGCGTAATTGTGACATTTTCCGTATTAGATGCTTTACTGATATGTTTGTAATTTGGTTTTTTTTTTTTTTTTTTTGGTTTTTTTTTAATCCCAGTCACAGGAACATTCTGGAAGTAATTGATTTCTACCATGTTCTCACAATGCTCATGTCATCTATTAAAGATTGCAAAGCTTCAAATCCGAAGTCTGAACTTAAGTTTGCATTTACAAAACTGCAGAAGAGCTTTCAGCAAGTCACTGCCTGAATGTCGAAGGAAAGTAGTAGTTACAGGTATTGGCTTCGTGTCACCTCTTGGTGTGGGGACTGAGTTTGTGTGGAAGAGCCTTCTTCAAGGAGACAGTGGGATTGTAGCACTAGAGGGGGAAGAATATGCAGGCATCCCGTGTAAAGTGGCTGCCTGTGTGCCAAGGGGAAATAAGGAAGGTCAGTTCAGTGAAGAAATGTTTGTGTCAAAATCAGAGACCAAATCCATGAGTTCCGCCACTGTGATGGCCATTGGTGCAGCAGATCTAGCAATGAAGGACTCCAGCTGGTCTCCCCAGTCTGAAGAGGATCGCATAAGTGCTGGTGTGGCAATTGGGATGGGAATGGTTCCGCTGGAAGAGATTTCTGATACAGCTGCTTTATTTAAAACAAAGGGTTATAACAAGGTCAGCCCGTTCTTTGTCCCAAAGATTTTAGTCAATATGGCAGCAGGCCATATCAGCATTAAATACCAACTGAAAGGGCCAAATCATGCTGTGTCAACTGCTTGTACCACAGGCGCACACGCTGTTGGAGACTCCTTTAGATTTATTGCCGCTGGTGATGCAGATATCATGTTGGCTGGAGGGACTGAGGCTTGCATTAGTCCTTTGTCCTTGGCTGGGTTTGCAAGAGCTCGGGCCCTCAGCACAAGTTTTAACTCAAGCCCTAAAATGGCCTGCCGACCATTTGATTCACAGAGAGAAGGATTTGTAATGGGAGAGGGTGCTGCTGTGTTGGTCTTGGAAGAGTATGAACATGCTGTACAAAGAGGTGCTAGGATCTATGCAGAAGTTCTAGGTTATGGACTGTCTGGTGATGCTTGCCACATAACAGCACCTAATCCAGAGGGAGATGGTGCATTCAGGTAAGAACTGTATGTTGATTATGATAGATGCTTCATATGCTAATTATAGCGAATACATTTGTTTTGTTATTGCATGCTTTTCCTAGAGAAATGCTGTTCAATCTTGAATTAATACTCCAAAAGCCAGAAAACTTAACTTGAAAACTGAAAGAACTTCTCATAAGGTTTTGCCCCAATTTTCTTCTTTTAATAACAAAGTGGAGGCAAGTTCTTGCTAGAATCAGCCTTTTTGCATATATTTATGAAAGCTTTCTGAATGTGAAAATATTTTGTGTTTGGTGTCTACAGCTGTTTCCACAAAGTATCAAAGGAAACCTCTTTTTGAAGATTTTTGTGGAATGACAGAACCTTTTTCAGGTTCTCCTTTGCACTTTGTCCATACAGAAGAGAGACCCCACTGTAAGAGCAGGTTGTGTCATTTGTTGTATTCTGAAAGGAGAATAGCATTCCTGAAGAAATTCCAAGTGATGGAAACTTGTAGGATTTAGTTTGTTAGAATAATTACTATACATGTAACTAGCATTAATTGTGGCTATTCTTATTTAGAAAAAACTTGAGCTCTTCATACGGAAAGCGTTTAGTTCATATGCTGTTGCTACAAGCATGTTTAAATACTTCATTCTTAATGCAGCAAAGAGTGTTGGTGGAGGGGCGTAACAAAGAGTAGCTTCGTCATTGTTACTTTAATCAAAACCAGTTCACAAGTAGATGATATTAATTTCATTGTTAACATTGACCTAATTAAATTGTCAGTTAAATAACATATGTAAGTTTGGGAGCTTTGTGTAGGCTGGATACTTACTGCTGACACTGGAATTTTTAGTAAAGATTTAGTTTGCATTATTCTGAATGTATGTGAGTAGCAAAATTCAATACATCACTGCACAAATAGATCAAATTCCTGCAAGGTATTGTAAAGTTGTGTTTGCATCTTTGTTGGGTTAACAGATTTTCCAAGAGGTGTAATATACCAGGTTTTCCCTTTATGCTGTTTGATTCATACTTAATTGTTCCGCAGACTTGGATGTGAGCTGGGTAATCAGCAGTGTTGTCTTTCAGATTTTCAGACTTGTTTACCCTTGAGATGATATGGCAGTATATTGTAACGGAATTTTTCATGTATTTTATGATTGCAGTAGCATATAAATTGAATTCACAGTGGGAAGTAGTTCAAAATTAATCTTAGTATCTAAAAATGTTGAGCCTTTCCACCCTTGAGATGAGAGAATACATTTTAATACAGTTTCAAACCAGTATTTTATTACTGCCATGGTATATGGATTTAATCCACGTATATGCTTCTCTTACTTTTCTGGGGGAATTTTATTTGCTGCATCAAAAAGAATCAGGGGCATCTATTTTTGACATCTAGTAACTGACTTCAGTTGGAGACTAATATGTATGTTGGAAAAAACCTGCAGAAAAGGACTAGCAAAGCCAGACTCAGAAGTGTGGATATAAAGTGTGTCCTACACACTTGATCTGTAAATGTTAATGTGCCTTGCAGCTGACATTTAACTAAATTAATGTATCTGCTTCCCTCAGTGATCCTTTTGCTTGAATGTTGCCTCACTGTCTACTGACAGTGAGCATAAATGACTTCCAACCTAAGCTAAGCTGGATGCTTCTGAGGGTAGAAGGCCATACTGGAGATGTTTAAATACGACCAACACCCTGTGCTATCTTTTTTTTTGTTTTTTTTTTTTGAGCTTCCTTTTGTTTACTTATTTTTCATGGATTTTGAATGAATCAGTAGTCTTTTGCTCAGAGATACTTAGTTAAACTGTGTGTGCAAGGAGAGATGCTGGATTCATCTCTTTCTTTCTGTAGGAAATCTGAGAAAATCACAGTATGGAGCTGTATTGATCCTTCTGTGCTTTTCATAGAAAAAAGTATTTTATAGAGGCAGTCAAAGTCCACAGGTTATCAAGAGTTTGAATGAAACACACAATGTCAGAGTGGAAAAGTGTGACTTTTAGTAAACTTAATTATCAGTATAGGAATTTGTGCTGTCTCGTTGACATTTCTAGCCTCTGGGAAGCATGCTGAAGAGGAGGATGACTGCAGAACTTTTCTTTCATTGCCCAGTATTTTTGTTTGATAGATTTTTTTTCCAATTCCCTAATACTGCAAATATGAGGGGAAATAAAAACTAGGGAATCTTTTCACTTAGAATGGGAAGGGGATTTCTTAGTCTACTGTAGCATGAATGTTACATTAATGCATTACTACACTAGACGAACTTCAGTGGACAGAAGATAAATTTTTGCAATTATTTCAGGTTATTATTTCAATCTCAAATGTTTGTTTTTAATGTTGCATTGAAAAGGATCTTTGAGATATTGATGTAGTCTGTCAAGCTATATCTTCTTTCTTTCTGTATTTTTCCCAACTGTGGAATTTTTAGCAGCAGGTACCTGACTTTTTAGTGGGTTTCACCACTACTATCTTTCTTGGGTGGCTAAATGTAAATGCTGGTGTGTTTAGTTATGTGAATCCATCTCTTGTCATTTACATCTTGGTAAAGTATGTCGTGCAGATTTTCATATATGCTAAACATTTTAAAACATCCTATACTTTTGCTTTCGTTTTGTACATATATCAAGAAACCAATGGGAAATTCATTCTGTCTTATTTTTTTCTTAGGTGTATGTCTGCTGCAATAAAAGATTCTGGGATCAAGCCTGAAGACATTACATACATAAATGCACATGCAACTTCTACACCTCTAGGAGATGCTGCTGAGAATCAAGCAATCAAGAGACTTTTTAAAGATCACTCACGTAATATTGCTGTTTCCTCAACAAAAGGAGCAACAGGACATCTCTTGGGGGCTGCAGGAGCTATTGAAGCGGCTTTTACTGTGCTGGCCTGTTACCACGGAGTTTTGCCACCTACTCTAAACTTAGAGAAAACAGAGGCAGAGTTTGATCTCAATTATGTTCCATTAACAGCTCAGGAGTGGAAGACTGAAAAACGACGTATAGCACTCACAAATTCATTTGGTTTTGGTGGTACTAATGCAACTTTGTGCTTTTCAAGTGTTTAACTTATGTTGTGCATGCTTTGAAAAAATGACAGTGACAATCATTTTCTGTACTGCCATCCTTGGTATGTCCTGTGCTCTTTTCTTAGTTTTGAGAATTGCTCATTTGATACATAAGGACTTTCTTCACCCTAAAATTGGAAATTTTAGAAGACAGAACTTCTTTTACTAATTTTAATGAAAGTAAATAAAAGACCTATTATGTGTGTTGTAAAGAAGTTTTTGTTCTTGACTAGAAGAGGAGACAGAACATTTTGTGGATTTACTTCATTAGAACAGAGTTTTCATATGCATGTGACACAGAAATTGCTGTGAAACATTTACGCAAAAAGGAGACTGGCTAACAAACTGATTTCTGTGTGCTGTGTTACGTCATTAGCCATGGTGCGGAGTGGTAATAGTGAAGGGTACATACAGCATGGCTTATACATCTTCCATGTGACACATGGAGAGAATTAGTAGATAATTTGGTTCGTTCTGAAATTTTGGACAAGAATAGCAGGTAGATATGAAAGTATGGTATTAAGAATTTAAAAGATAATTACACAGAAAGGAAAAAGACTCTTGAAACCCCTGGCTGTTCTGACAAAATGGAGAAATAGAAATAGCCAAACTTGGAAAAGCAAAGAATCTCTTAGCCAAAAAAAAACCCGCTACATGCAAGAAATAAAACTGGTCTTGTGGTGAGGGTAAGAAGAAGAAAGAGAACAAGAAAATGAAATTATACCTACAGCTGAAATATTGATGGTGGATTAGGTTGTCTCTTCTAAAGAATGAGTGAATGACTTCAGCTGCTCCTTCTGGCTCCAGGCAGCATCTTAGCCGAGTCATGCCCAAGACTGTTGGTTGATATTCAAGGATCACCTGGTGCAAGCTCAGGAGCGATGCATTCCACCTAGAAGGAAGTGCAGCAGGAGAGCCAGGAGACCTCCTTGGATGGATAAGGAGCTGCTGAGGAAAATTTGAAGCAAAAAAAAAGGCTTATGAAAGGTGGAAGCAAGGACAGCAGCCTGGGAAGAATGCAGGGATGTTGTCTGGGAAGCTAGGGACCAGGTTAGGAAAGCTAAGGCATAGTTAGAATTAAACTTGGCTAGGGGTGTTAAGGATAACAGGAAGGGATTCTATAGGTATGTAGTGAATAAAAGACAGGCTAGGGACAATGCGGGCCCCCTCCAGAAGCTATCAGGAGAACTGGCTACCCTGGATTTGGAGAAGGTTGAGGTTCTTAATGACTTCTTTGTCTCAGTCTTCACCAGCAAATACTCTGACCACACCACTCAAGTCTTGGAAGGCAGACACAGGAACGATGAGAATGAAGACCATAGGCCCACTGTAGGGGCGGATCTGGTTTGAGACCATCTTGGGAACCTGAACGTACACAAGTCCATGGGACCTGATAAAATCTACCCGCGGGTCCTGAAGGAGCTGACAGATGAAGTTGCTAAGCCGCAGTCTATCGTATGTGAAAAATCATGACAATCAGGTGAAGTTCCCGATGACTGGAAAAAGGGAAATATAACCCCCATTTTCAAGAAGGGGAACATGTATGAGTAGGGGAACTACAGTCAGCCTCACTTCTGTGCCTGGCAAAATCTTGGAGCGGATTGTCCTGGAAGGCATGCTGAGGCACATGAAAAAC
>JASSUY010006566.1:0-42164 GCA_032466535.1 Forpus xanthops
GCTGAAAATCCATAACACAGTGCTACACCAGCTACTGCTTAAAGAAAAATGACTGCTGCTGCTGAACCCATGACACAAGGAGTTCCACCTAATTCCTCTGTGAGAACATCACGGAACTTTGTTATTTGGCTCTGCTGCTATGGAAGGTGCTGGGGCTCCTGTAAGCTCAAAGAACAGTTATTTATTACATGTCATGTATTTCTTACAAAGAAACTCCTCTCAAAACAACATGTGGCAATGAGTAAAAGTACATCACTTGTGAAGGAAAATGAAGCAATGCTTCTGCAATTGTTTGGGGGTTTGTGAGGAGGGGCAGTGCTGGGTTGTGTTTCTTTCTCATTTCCTGGAGGACAATTTTCATCTTTGAATCAGAAAGTGGAGCTGCTGAGATTCACCCAAAGAGTGTTTGGAACTGGGAATAATAAAATATTTATTAACCTGAGCACAGCAGATTACAGCTTTTTATTCCTAGAAGGTACAGTGCAGGCAGCTTCTTGCTATATGCAAGATGAGTTCTGTAGATCCAAATAAAACAGTAACATAAGCAGGCAAAGAATAACACAAAATGAATTCATAACTACCAAGAGTTTGAGAATTATTGCAAAAGGTGACAGCTACAGGTTGGGCAGAGATGAGATTCAGAGCAGCCCTGAGGAGAGGGACTTGGGGGTGTTGGTCAATGAGAAAATGAACATGAGCCAACATTGTGCACTCACAGCCCAGAAAGCCAACCGTATCCTGGGCTGCATCAAAAGAGCATGACCAGCAGGTCAAGGGAGGTGATCCTGCCCCTTTACTCTGCTCTCGTGAGACCTCACTTGGAATATTGTGTGTAGTTTTGGTGTTGCCAACATAAAAAGGACATAGAACTGTTGGAACAAGTGCAGAGGACGGCCACAAAGATGATCAGGGGCTGGAGCACCTCCCCTATGAAGATAGGATGAGAAAGTTCGGGCAGCTCAGCCTGGAGAAGAGAAGGCTGCGTGGAGACCTCATAGCAGCCTTCCAGTATCTGAAGGGGGCCTAAACGGATGCTGGGGAAGGATTCTTCATGAGGGACTGTAGTGATAGGACAAGAGGCAATGGATTCAAACTTAAACAGGGGAAGTTTAGATTGGATATAAGGAGGAAGTTCTTCCTGTAAGGATGGTGAGGCACTGGAATAGGTTGCCCAGGGAAGTTGTGAATGCTCCATCACTGGTGGTGTTCTATGATTCTATGATTCTAATAATTTCAAATATGGGATGCTCTACCTGACTGCAACAGAATACTCCAGGACCGATCATTTGGGCTGTATTGTTAATGGTCTATAAACACCTTGACTTTCACAGTGCCACTTTTGCACACATCATCTTCAATTATGAAGACCCACATCTTAAAAAATAGTGATATGTATTATTTTACAATAGTTCTACTTCCCACCAATATAGGCATATCCAAATTTCAAGCTGATAAATGTGCAGATCTTCAAGACAGGTCAGCAACCACCAGGTTCTTTTCCAAAAGAAACCCTAACCAAAATGGTGACAGTGGAAAAGTCTTGGATCTTCTGCAGACTCACTCCATCCCATGCATTGTATTGCAGTGTCCAATGCAACATTCATTGTTGGTAGGACAGAATGTCCTGATTTTTCTCTAAGAGATCTATTCTGTATGGAACTTTACAGATCTCCTTGCTGTAAATTTTCTCCACTCTGATGACTTCACCCCTCTGGAAGTGTAAGTGCCTGCCTCAATTGGACATAAACCACCACACATTGAGAGCAGGAGGATTTTGGAAAGTCCACAGCTCACCCTCCTGTCTTCATTCCCCTGGCTCCAACGAAAGCAGATTTAGACCCACACAGGCTTCCTTTTACAGCCAGCTCGTGCAGTGCCATGTTTGCAAATCATTCTTAGCTGTGGGTACTCATGCTGCAAACATCTCTTCTTTTATCAAGAAACAACTTTCCAAGCCAAGCCTTTGTTATGCCACAACTTGAATTCAATAAGCGGATTTTAAGCATTTGTTGAAAAGCCAAAAAAATAGGAATATACAGTTAAAGATCTTTGTCTTTGGGAGCAGTCATTTGCCATCATTTTCCTTCCCTCTATTTACATGTTTTAGCAGAGCTGTGTGATTTCTGTCTTACATAACATAAACTGGATAATTACCAAATGTCCCATATGTTGTAGGTCATTCCCAGGGCTGTTGTCACTTAATCTCTTGTCTCCAGTTTGTGATGCACAGAATATGTTGGGTAGAGGAAAAGGATTCCTTTTCAATAATAAAGAAAGGAAAGAGGAGGGGGAAAGAAGAGTTCTGAACTACCAGAGCAAAACATTTTAATTGAGCTGATACAAAAATCAGTCCAAAAAAGTATCCAAGTCTCTCACTATATGGTAAAACTTACTCAGCAATGAACTTGAGGGGAGGATGCTGGGGGCAGTCTGGAATCTGGAGCAGAGGCAAGAAATTAAACAGCAACTGTAGGAGAAGAGGACGGATTTACATGATACATGATAAGTAAGGCAGTGCTTGATGTACTGATCCACAAGGAAACCATTGCAGGGCCACTGGTTAGTGATTGACACTTCAGATCCTGAGGTGAAGAATTCCTGAGGCTCTGACAGTCTCACAACTGGGGGAAGGTAATGAGAGCATTTTGTGAGCAAAGTAGGCCACGGCTCAGCAGGAGAGGCGCATTGTCACATTAAACTATGAAGATGCACAGCTCCCAAGGGGGGTTCTTTTATCCGGCAGTTATTTCATTTTGCCCAGTGTAATCTGTATTTTCAGGGAAACAAGACTGTCTTCATGTATGGGTCACCTCGTTGTTCCTGCAATGGCTTTGTGAAAGAGGGAAGTGATTGCTCCGTCTCATTACAAAAGGTGGTGATTTGAATAAGTAAGCTCAATCGTCTGAACAATATTCTGCAAATGAGTGCAAAAATTATATCAGAGAACAAAGCATGAGTCACAGAGTTACTCAATAAGACAGAGCAAGTCAACTTTCCTGGGATCTGGGTAATGTGGGTATCTCCTGAAGTTACGCTTTGCTGCGGCAGCAGTCATGGTAGAAGCAAGATATGCGCAGAGCAATAAAAACACCCAGTCTCTTCAAGAGCAATAAGCAGAAAATTTCAGGTGACAAAACATAAAACTCAGTCATCCCTTACTCCTGAAAGCAAAACGAGCCCAGAAATGATCCAAAGAGGCCTGAGGAACTGTTGTTTTGCCCGCTATGCCATCAGGAACGAGAGACTAATGACACAAATGATTGAGGCGAGATTTTGACACTTGAGAGTACATAGAGTAGGTGTAGAAAAGATTACAGCTATGCACACAGATGGAAGAAGGAGATCACTGGAGAAGAGTGACAGTATTAAGACAGATAAGTAATTTATTTTATAGGAAATGATTATACAGTTGAGAATCGTGGAGGTTTTTTTACATCAGAGTGAAAAGGAGAGATTATCTGATATTCTCCCACATGATCCCACAAGATGTGCCATGGGATTTTGATGGTGGCAAAGAGAAATAAACTGATTTAGAGAGTGGGTGAACATTTGGATTTCTACCTGACTAACAATGTGCATGTCAGGGAATTGGCCTGGCATCAGTGAGTATCTAATTCATTTTGGCATTAAATACTGCCAACTCTGCAGGAAAACGGTCACGTAAGAGGTTCCAAATCAATACATTGTCCTGAATTTAAAGAATCAGCATTGAAATTCACAATAATTCCACTAAATCCCTGTCCCAGGCTTTCTCCTGTATAAGCTGAAACAGGTCCTACATTTCAAAGGGGTTTTTGTCACTGTTCCTCAAGGTTTATTCAATCTAGTGACCCAATATAAAAACCCCAACATGCCAGCACTGGGAGTTACCCAGATCTCAGTGGCATCCTCCTCCCAAATCTGGCAAAATACAGTCTTCTGCTCTGCATTAATTGATTTCATATCTCTTTGCAGCAGTGACACCACACACAGACCAGAAAATATCCTGCAGCCAGGGATTAATGCTTCTGTCTTTTGCTCCAGATAAAGGCATGCATAAAGGAGGACAATCTCCACCATCAGAATCGGTTGTATTCCAGCATGCCGAAGAAAAACCTTCTCTTACAGCCAACCCAGGAGTTTCACATAAATTAAAAAGATCAAATCTGAAATTCTATTAGGAAAGGATGGAAGAATAAAGGTCTTTAAGGAAGAGAAGCAGTTTGAGGTAGCTCAAAAGTATTTCAGGAATTCATTGACTTTGCAGTAATTGGCAATGCTATTTAGACTCCAGGTAAGCAATTCTTGATTGTGTAAGGCTCTAAGAGATGCTAAAGTGGAGGGCAGAATACTTGTAGAAAATACTCTTTTTCTGCTAATCTTCCATGACATTATCTGTAAAACACATGCAGGCAGTACAAAGGCTTTGGAGTTTTTTCATAGTCTTTTGTATATTCTTCTTCCACACGTGAGTGAAACATTAAGAGTTGAACAGATCACTGAAAGCAACGTATGTGCTTAAATTCTCTTCTTTTCAGTAGCCTACATATTTCCTAAGACTCCAAGTCCAGAGACACCACCAGATGGTCGGTTTTCACAGCTATTTAGGCACCTACACATGCAAATAGGTGCCTGATGAGATTTTCAAGTATGTCCAAACACTTTCTTCTCTAAATAACCACTAAAAAATATCAATGCAACATTTTCATCTTATGAGATGTTTCTAAAATATCAAAGAGAAAACTAATTCTATGGGAGTCTTTCAGTAATTGAATAGATGTGCACCTGCAGGCTACAGAGCGGTAACACATAGATCTGCGATGCTGCAGCTAAATACAATAGCAGCTCTAGGAATAACATGGCACTGGAAGAGTTAAAAACCTTAGTTAAAGCTAGGTGAAAACAACTAAATCTCTTTGTATTGCAACCATGCGTTTATCACTGCCTGTGCACACAAGGCCCTCCTGGGGTCCAACAGGCAACAACCGTCTCTGGCCCTCCCTACTCCCCAGGCTTCCCCCGGAATGGATGGGGACACAAAAATGCCCTTGGGAAAGATGACTTTATGAAATTCAGCTGAAATTTACCCCTACAAACACTCAGCAAAGGGTCCTGAACCACAAAAAAGCAGAAGGCAGAAGCACCTCAGGGTGGAGAAGACAAGAAGTACAAATGCTAAACAAAACCACCAAGATTTATCCTCTTTCTACAAACACAGATTTTGCGTACTGTAACACCAGCAGAGCTCTCTGTTAAACCAAACAGCCTGTGCTGGCTTTTACTAAGGAGAAACAGGGGGTTACTTTGATTGTTAAGAACAGATGATAGGTTTTGTCCTAGAGACTTTTTCTCGGATTCCTGAACGTTCAGCAAATCAGTTTATGGCACAGTACAAAGGAAACTGTCTTGGGGAACAATGAGAGAGTTTAAAATGCAACACAAAAATTACAGGGAAAAATCTCTTTCCTCCAATTGCAATTCACAGTTTTGCCTCAAATGGAATTCAGAGACTTTTATTACTTTGATCTCCTAAAGAATGAGTTTCTTACCTTCATTAGTCAGTTCCCTTAACTTTAAAGAGGGATGCCACGAGAGATAAAGCCCCAGCATTTTGAAAGGGACAGTCCCTCCTGTATTTGTCAAAATTGCCCTCCTGAAGCTCAGTTCAAAAGTTCAGTTAAAGAGATTTATGGCAGATGATCTGTGATAATTAATGAGCAATCATAATTAATGGCAGGCCTGATAAAGCCTTTGAGGAAGATCACAACCTTTCTCTTTCTGATCTCAATTTAATTTTCTTTCTCTTGGTGATCACAACCTTTCAACCTTTCTCCCTACTTAAAAATGTAACAGTGGGTTAAATGATGCCAAGGGTTAGATAATTCCACTATTAACCGGAGTTAAACGTCCTTTTGCTTGCAGTTTAAACCGTACGAGCTGTACTGATTATAAAGCATGAATTTTAATGACAATACCATACTGTATTCCTCCAACCAGCACGGATTGAGAACTAATTAGAATGCAATGGGAATGTATTTGCCTTTATCTGGGCAAGGAAGATGACAAAGTAACAACATCTTGCATCATCTCAAAAAGAAACAGTACTTGATAATACCACTTTGCACAGTTAAAAGGCAGGTAATGTCTTATTTTATTAAGGGGGGCACTGTAGGTATTTCAAGGGGTTGAGATTGAAAACATTCCTGTTTGCTTTGTATTTTTGTGCAGTTTTCCCTTTATGAGCACTGTTGGAGATGTGAAGGAGGTGATATTGTTATCCTCATACTGCCTTTTGAGCTTTTCAAATTTACTTCCATGAAGTTATGGCAATGGAATTTAAACCAATTTGTTGGCTCTGTGATGTTCCAGAAGCAATAAGATTTTAACTGATTAAAATAACCCCTGTCACATGCTGATAGATTTTCTCTCCAAGCATATTCAGCAAGCACAAGTTTCAGCTCATCTTTGCTGAGGGTGTTTCATGTCTTCCCCCCCAGTGGTGGCCAGTGGGCACCAGGATGCCATAAGCCCAAGGCAAACGACAGCCCTATGATTATGAGGTCAGCTCTCCAAGCCTTCCTGAAGCACAGGTCATTCCAGCATGGTGCATTCCCATCCCATTTGGCAACCATGGGCAGCTACCTTGCCTTAACTAATAATAATTACAGTCTTAAGCAATGAGAGCCAAAGACATCAAGCCATCATTTAATGAAGAGGGTGGAGAGGACTTACAAGGTTAAGCTATGCTAACAGGAGAACCAAGGAGATGAGTAAGAGTGGTTTCCCCTCCAGCAGACACTGCTGGCTGGACTTGCTGCTCTCAGATCTCCTTTTTCATCTCTGCCTGGCTTTCCTCTCTTCTGGCTTATACAAGCACACAAATCACCTAAAGAACTCTGGCTTTCCATAAAGGTCTGTGCAGCAACCTCCCACAGGAGTAAGGAGAACGTTTATGGGGAGCCTTAGGAATCTGGAACCTGAGAAAAATCAACTGATTTCATCTGATTCACACCTGGGTCTGCTCCAGGTTTGAGACATGGTGCAGTCACTTATATAATTAAAGTCAGCCTAAATATAAAGCATGGATAATATATATCAAATCCTTCTCCAAGATCCAGACTCCATCACAGAATAAGGAATAGCAGACACAGAAACTTAACGTACAGGTCCCAGAGACGTTTTCTCCCCTTTCTGGCAATTACGTTCAGTGAACAGTGCAAATCTTTCAGATCAGCTGTGCGATAGGAACTAAAACTATAGAGACAAAACTATGACTTTACCCTTTCCTTGGACGCCTGCAGGTGGTTAAGGAGAGCTTAAAAAGAAGGGAAAGGTTGTTTTTTAAGGATTCAATCCAAACAAATTGAAACAAATCCTTTTGTTCTGCCATCCTATACATAACTTCCTTCTGTGTGGGACATGAGAGCTCAGCTGATGGAAACCTTGGCTCTGCTGGGGATTGACCATTCCCAGCCAAGGCAGGCCACCGCTTCCAGAGATGCTCCATGTGTTTTACATGTTTCTATCTTGACACCAAACAAACCCTTTGAGATAAAAGCAATGAGCATCGTGATTTGTTGAGTCCGGGTGCTTTGAATGGCAAATTAGAAATCATAAAACTGTTTGTCCTTTATCGAGCCGTGCACACACAATGAACCTCCACAGTTCCCTGGCCTGCTGAGGAACACTGTGCTCCATGTTCCTTTCATCTTTGTTACAGCCATAGGTGGAACTGTGCCTTAAAGCTGTAGCCAGGCACACCAAGACTCTGGTACTTCCCAAAACAAAGTTCATCTAAACCTCTGAGGTCTATGCCCAGCGTGAGAAGAGTGATATACTGCTCACTCTCAACTTGAGCTGCTATTGCCATCACCGAGGGGCACCAAGGATCCAGCTCTGTTAATATCATCACTGCTTCTCTGAGCTAACGCTGCAAGCAGGCTGAGCTCACACCGAGAGCAGTAATAAATAACCCACCTTGAGCAACACATTTGCTTTATTAACTTACAGAAGCAGGGACGCACACGCAGAGCAAACCCTAATGCTGCTCGGAGGTGAGGACTGCACCGCAGGGGCAGGAATGCTGTGTGGGAGTAATGGGATAAAGGTTTAACCTTCTAGAGACTGTCATTACCTATAAGGATTTGAGCTCCATCACACCCAGGGTTCAGCTCCCTCTTCTACCCTGTTTTAGGTGGTTCTTTAGTTCTTTTTACCACACCAGAGCACTTAGCAGCTACAGTAATTAATCCTCCAGAGCTATGCAGGGTAAAGAACAATTATTAAGTGTGTTTTTCAAGCCAGGAAAGGGGTTGCAATATAGACACCTTGTTGCACAGAACCTGATCACAGAGTTATCCATGTGAGCAGGGAGGCAGGGGTACCCTGGTGGGTAAGATAACCTCCACACATAAGCCATGGGAATCACCTAGGTTTAATAACTCACCCTCACTACTCACTGTTGACTCCCCTCAAAAGTTACAATCGATATTGACCTTAAGAAAACAAAGCAAGAATCAATAACCAGAGAAGAAAGAGGAACCCCGTCTTCCCAACCTGTCATCTGCCGCCTGATAGACACAGCCACAGCTTCCCATCACTGACAGACCATGCCCCGCTGCCTGCAAGAAAAGTCTGACACCAGACAGGTGAGTTGTATGAGCAAGAAGCCATGAATAAAGGCAGGCTCAGCTAATGAAAGAGCCCTGTGATGATCTGGGAAGCTTCCTGAACGATCTCTGTCTCATCCCATACCCCTAATTAAAGCAGGGAGAAGCAAGGCAATGCCAGAGGATTTTTTAGCTGGGAGTTCAACACTTTCATCAAATGATGATGGGGACCCCCCAGTCCTTCCTGATCTGAATTCCCTACAACGAAGCTAATGTTATGATTAAACATGAGGCTTTACAGCATACCAGTAGAACAGGCAGGAGGAGGGTTATATATACAGGTGGGAAGTGTTTTGTGCAGCAGCCTACAGAGAGACTCATTTTATTCCCTTTGAGAAGAGATATGAATAGGAGAGAGATGACAAGTGCTGTTCTCCCCACAGCCTCCCCAGATCCACTTCTGATCCTCAGAGAGTATACTCAGGATGGGGCAGACACTGTCCTCTATTCAAATTGCAGGTTGGTAAGGGATTGCTAGCACCAAAACCAGAATACATTCAAAACTACAACCTCACAGTGAGTTTTTACACTTCCTCCCTTCTTAACTAAAATTCAACCCCCAATAACTGGGATTAAAAGCTGGGAATACAGGCGCTGTCGCACTGTTAATGCACATACCTGTTCTTGGGTAGTGACAGGCTGCAGCCCCAGGGAGCATCACTGTGCTGCAGAGACAAGAGTGAGACAGTCACAAGCAGCACGTCTGGGCAGCCCCAGAGCAGCAGCCTTGGGCAGACACGGCTGACACACTCCTGATGAGCTGGGAGAAGACTTTCTCCTTCTGAGCACAGCATCTGCAGCCCCTTTGGCACCCAGCTTGGCTCACAGAGCACTGCTTGTGGCTAGAAGTCAGTTTAAGGGTAAAGGAGGTACCACAGACAGCCCTCCCTTGCAATGACACCTTTTGGTTTTACTTCCAAAGCACCCTCCTGCTGATGTTCTATGCGTGAATGTACCAATGCTGCATCCCGGGCAGCACCACCGGATGCACAAGCCCCCCACTCCTGGCTGCACAAAACTCAAGTTGTGCTTTCCCTTCTGTGCAAACTGAGCTATTGCAGAGAGAGAATGAGCTTCTGTCAGGACACAGGGAATCCACACACCTACCACCCACAGATACAAACCCTTTCACTACGGATGCAGCTGAGCTGCTGCAGGATGCTGGGCTGGTGATAGGAGGTTGGAAAGCTCCCACCTTTCCCAAACAGCCAGAGTCATATCCTGACATCCACTGGAGCAGTGGCAAAGCTTACCTCAACAGCAGGAGGCACGGGATGCTTATCCCCATCCCCTGATGAAACTCACAACCCAAAGTACAGCAAAGGATCCGGATGCAGCCCTGACCAAGTGCACACAAGCTCCTGGTTTTCAGACTTAGAAACGTTCCAAAAGCTTCTGCTTCAGCTCGTGCAAGCACGCCCTGGGACACCAGTGCTAGAAGTTTTAACTCACTGGACATAGACAAGATCTGAAGCAAAGTGTGTTCAAGACATTTCAGCACTTGGCCCAATTTCTTCAGGCATTCATCCCCATACTTAAGCACCAAAGGCAAGATCCCCAGATTAGGTGCCCAGTGCTTAGTTTTATGCCCCTGGAAAAACAAAGGTCCTCAATATCTGCTTCTCAGGCACCTGGAAATGAGCACTTTTCTTTGGGGTGATTAAAAAAAGGACGTGATCTCTGTATATTATTTTTATTTTCATTGCTTTATATGGTTTTAAGACTGCTTTTATGCGTCACTGGAAAGTTACGGCCCATGATTTGTTGCATTCTGCTCTGCTAATAGAAACATCCCCCCAACTGCTGCTCACTCCTAAGAGCAGGAGGATCGTAACACAGACTGTAAATGGTTGCATTACTGAGAAAGATAACGTCTCTTTCCACTTTCATTTCCTTCCATTGATATTTATCACCGTAGGGGTTGTGTAAGCATACAAGTGAGAGATCATGCATTATTTACCAGGCTGGAAATGGGGGAAGCTCCGGAAGTTCACAGCGTGGCTGAACCCCAAGTAGTTCTCACCACTAAGAGTTGCACCGCGTTTGGTGGTAGCTTGGCTGAAGGACCATTAAAGCAAATGCACTCACCCTGCCAGCCTGGGGGCAGCAGTGGAGAGGGACGGAGGGTCACAGGTTCCTTCTTTGTGAGACCCCCCTGCAGTCCTGATCCAGCTCTGGGGCAGCAGCACAAGAGGGATGTGGAGCTGTTGGAGCGAGGCCAGAGGAGGCCATGGAGATGCTGTGAGGGCTGGAGCAGCTCTGCTCTGGAGCCAGGCTGAGAGCTGGGCTGGATCAGCCTGGAGAAGAGAAGGATCCTGAAGGGGAGACCTTAGAGCAGCTCCAGTGCTTAAAGGGGCTGCAGGAAACCTGGAGAGCGGCTTTGGACAGGGGATGTAGGGACAGGACAAAGGGAATGGCTTTAACTGCCAGAGGGGAGACTGAGATTGGGCAAAGAAATTCTTTACTGTGTGCATTATGAGGCACTGGCACAGGCTGCAGAGCCCCTCTCCAGCCCTGTAATGCCATCAGGACCAGTGGTGCTGACCCATCTGCCAAACACACCAGGAAGTTGCAGCGCTCAAAGATTCATTATTGTTGAGCTCCGGTCAGTGTCGGAGGCTCTGTGTTTGTCCTTGCAGCATCATTGTCAGTGCACATTAAATAAAACCTTACAAAACAAGTCATTAAATGCTGGAAACCTTGGGGAATAAAGCAAGAAAACAAGAAACATGAATAAACTACTAAGTAAGAAGTTAATGAGGAAAAATTACCAGGAACTTTAAATGTTTTCCCAAATTAAAGAGAACAAAGGGAAAGGATCAGCTCTTCTTTTTGCAATTAAGGTATTATTTATGGCAATTTAGCTTTTTAAAGATTAAGCCTGGGTACAGTGCTGCAGAACACACATCTGATTCCCTCCCTGGGCTTCTCACCCACTCTATGTCAGCTTCAGGCAGCCAAAAAGCAGGAGGAATTCTGCTGCATTCCTGAGCCTGTGAGCACAAAGGGTGCTTGGAAAACAGCGGGATGATTTACCCCAGTGACTGTCCCATTGATGCAACTCTCCCATCTGCCTCCAGGGACACCTCCCTATGGGCTTGAGGGATGGAGGAAGGCAGAGGATGAGCACACAGCCACCAAGAGCCCTGGCAGAGCCCTTCCTTCCCCACCTCTGACCAGTTTGACTCTGAGACATCAAGAAAAGCACCACAGGGCTGCCCCAGACCACACTTTGTGCAGGGAGAAAATGCACCCACAACTGCAGCATCCATGTGCATCTTCTGTAGTAACCCCCCTCTCCTTGCAGAGTTAGCAGCATTTCCAGAGAAGCTGTTTATAACTAACTTTTAGCCAAAATATGTAAGGCATTAAGACATCCAGACTACTTGTAGCACGCAGCCTCCCAAATGCCTTCCTCGGTTTCCGACAGCCGAATAGAAACAATACAGTACATAACTAAAGATGCAAAGTTTAGTTAAACTCAGACACAGATCAGGGAGGAAAGCACTGAAGATGGGATGGTCCAGCCCTGCAGCCAGCCATGTGTGCAGCTCAAAACCTCTATTTCCAAGAGCACAGCAGGTAACACAGTTGTGAACTGTATTAGCTTTATGACTCTATTGACTTTTCCAAGCCCTGTGCTGCTTGCCTGCCTCCGTGTCCTGTTCTTTGAACCTACACAGAGTAAATAGGTGTAAGTGCTGTGGCTCTATGGGCAGGGGATGCGTCCCTAGGAGGAGTGTTATAAGGTGCAGGTAGGGAAAGGCTCCCGCAGGCATTGGAGAGAGCAGCATGTGGAAGGGTCAGCCCACATGGGCTGAAAAAGGATGGAGGGGAACAAAGAACCAGGAAAACCTTCACAACTTGTGAATTCATAGGTAAAGACATGGGTAGCAACTCCCCTGAGGACAGATGCATAAGGATGTGGACAGGGATGTGACAGCCCTCAACAGCCCCAGCACACCGGGCACACAAGGGGTTTAACTGGAGCGCCTGGAGCTCGGCAGGAGATGAGGAACACACTGACCAAGGCCTGCAGCAGACGCTTGATTCAAATCTAAGTGACCAGGAGATTTCTCCTCTCCTCATTCCCATTCTCCCAGCAGGAACATTTATTACGCTAAGTGAAACATTCAACCACCCAGGACTGCCGCCTGCAATCGCTCATCATAAGCAGCTTTAGCGGTTGCTTGGATCAGCACCTTGGGACTGCAGGAGGTGTTTTACCCTTTCCCCTGCCCGGTTCTCAAGCTCTCCTCTCTTCCCCCCTCTTTTACCCCCCTGGCTTTGTCCCCTCTCCCCTTTTCCAAGTGCAATGTGTTAAAACAGAAGTATGAACAGTGCTTATCTGATGCAGGGGAGTGCGAGAGCTGGCGAGCGGCCAGCAGCTAATAGCAGCATAAAAGCAATTTGATGGGAAAAGAGAATTAACATGTTAATTGTCAGGTTGGAGAGGGTGCTGGGGACCAACCAGAAGGGAGGGAAATGAAGAAAAGAGACATTTTCTGATTAGAATAAAGGTCTGAGGGAGACAGGCAGGTTTCGAGGCAATTTTCTTCCTTTTCGTCCCATTCTCTGCTGCCCTCCCCCAGCTCAAAACCTCTACCCGGAGCCTGAGGCACTCACAGGGATTTATCAGGAGATCTCTTCCTTTCTAGCATCGTGTCACTGCCAGACGCACCACGGGCTGCAGAGCGGTCGGTACCACTGTGCACAGTTCTCCCCTTCCCACAGGAGCCAGTGATGCTGCGCTGGAGACCCTGTCAGGGGAGAAAAGTGATGTTTGACAGAGCCCTGCACGGTCCCACCTCGCAGCTCGAGCAGAGGGCACCGGGGAGGTTTGCAGTGCACTGACCCTCCCCTGCATCCCCAGGGAGGCTTTTTTTGGTGTTTCTTTTCTAAACAAAGGGACAGTGGTTGATTCATCTTCTTTCGCATTTATTCCTCTCCAAGCAATAAAAAGGAATGCCTGGAAAGCTCATCAAGGAAGCTCAGCTGCTTTAACACTAGCTCCACAGCTCACCGTTAACTGGGATTAAAGAAAGTCAACTAATGCTTCACAGCACTGGGATTTCAACAGCACGGAGCCGCGACGGCAGATGCAGTGGGATCTCAAAGCAGCCGCTGCCTCTCCCTGTGGATGCCATTTAACCCCGGATTTGTGAGCATCCCACTTTGGAAAACCAGCTGGAAACCCACCGTGACTTCCCTTGGAGGACGGTGAGCACTGCCAGCCAAACGCTTGACTCCCCACTGCCCGGCTGCCAGCACCAGGGCTGGGATAGGGAGAGCCTTTTCCTATGCACGAGGCTCCCAGCCCATCCCGGCTGATCCAGTGGGTTTCCCTAAGAGAGGTGCGCTGGGGGAACAAGGGCCAGGACACGAGGTACCGGTATTGTTTTGTGATTCATATTTGGGGGTGAATGCAGTAAATATGAGCCAAGAAGATTTAAAAGAGGGTCCCTGAGCCACACAAGTGGATTGATTTGCTTTTAGACAAAATGCAGCAGGTTTTCAGCCTTTTACACGCTGGAACATAATTTCTTTCCTATGCCAAAGACTGCATTTGCTCTCCTGCTTTACTTGTACCGTGGAGGATATTTAAGCAAGAACATGTATAGCGAATTGCTAAATTCAACCAGTGCCACTGAAGCTCACCTCATCATTCAGACCAACACGCCCTACCTGAGCAGCACACCGAGACCCGTGAGCTCCTCTGCTCTCTACATGTCCACAGCCCGGGTGTTAAAAGAAGGGGAAATAAATAAGCCAGACCTGGTGACTTACATCATCCTGTTTTTCTTTTTGTTCTTGACTGTGACATTCATTGTGCTCTTCATTAACTGCCAGCTGAAAAACTCTTTCTTTGCTACTCTTCCTTACGACAGATCTCTCAGAGAAGCCAAGAGCCCGTGGAGGACACAAGCTGTCTGACACTAGACAGCGACGATGGGTTACATCAGTAGCAGGCACCAGAGCCCCTGTGCAATAAGGCATTATCTCCATGTGTTGCTGGACGGATGGGACCCTCTTTAGAGTAACAGGCGGTATCACAGGAAAAGATTGCTGAGAAATATGCTGCGTGCGAATGGGAATAGGTGTGAACAAAAAGCTCTGTTATGAACTCGGTAGAATGCTTTAGCTAATTTATGCAGTTTTGCTCTACAAAATCAGCCAGTGATTCCAGATTAAGCTCTATATGTATGCAAATGTCATCATCCACCCATTCAGTGTCCATACAAGGATATTTGCATTAACAACCATCTCTGATTTGGGCATCTGGTGGAGCTTGTTACCCGGTGTTTATGAAACCATAACATCAAATGTAAAAATCCCACAGTATATTCACCTTGCAGCTCCATGCTGAGGGTATGAGTTTACTTTCCAGACCCATTTTTGTCCACTGCTGCTGTAATGCAGTGGGAGCGCTGCCAGGCAGGAGGAGGAAAGGGAAAATACTTGTTTAGACTGTTGATTGTGATTCTGTTAAGATTGGGGATTTTTCAGTGTTTTGCTGCATCATTGATCAGGTCGGAAGTTACCAATTCTGTGAACCACTGCATACTTGGAGGAATTTGCCTTCAACTTTCCTAAGCTACAAAGAAAGTGATCTGCCAGGGCATGAAACCAAGAATAATCAGGATGGGGAGAAGGAAAGAGAGAAAATAAATACCATTCATAGTATGTAAACTAATGAAAGAGGAGAGCAGAGGGCTCCGAGTTCAGTACAAAGTGGGTAACTTGTGCAAGCCATAAACAGTTTTACAGGAATAGTTGCTTTAATGCACAATACCCGCACTCCTTGCTCTTTATATAAACCTAGCATGGTTAGAAGCATGCTTTATCGATACAGTAACAGCTTGATTCAACACTGACTGCCAGAAAAACCCACCCTTTTACATTACTAGCTATCCCACTTTGTTCTAAAGGCTTCTGCTTAACCCTGTTAGCTGAGATGCTAGTCTACAGATGCTGGTTTCCAGCAATCTTGCAGTTACAGCACAATCCCCACTTGTCTTTCCTCACAAACAGTGAGCAAAAGGGCTTTTCTTTTAAGCCCAGTGGCCCAACATGCAACCAAATTGCAGCTCTCCCGAAATCCAGAGTCTAACACCCTATCTTTGCTAGTGCATCATCCATCAGAGGAATGGGGTTTGAATTGTGCCAGCTGCTGCACGCCTAAATGTGTTCTTAACATGCAGAGCATAGCCGAGGTGCTGTGTGTATATATGTACATAAATGGTTTAACCCAACTGAGATTTTACAATGCAAATACACACATGCAGATAAAATGTGTATATACAGGAGCCTATTTGCAAGCTTTTTTTACACCGAAACGGCACAGTTGGTAACACTTCCATGTCATTGTCTTGGTTACCGTGGTTTATTCTGCTCAAGTTCAACTACTCAACAAGCTGAAGTATTGTATTCCTTGAGAGGTGGCCAATTTTGGTCTCCTCCGAACCAAATTCAAGCGGTGTGATTCCAAGCAATTATTCTACTGTAGAAAGCAAGAATAAATTCAAGCGTGTTTGTCTCAGCCCTCTTTGAATAAATCAAGTTTTATCAAATCAGGCATTTCTGATTTATTGTGAAGTAAGGGCAGCTTGTTTTCAGCCACCAGCCTTAATCAGGTTGCTCTTAGAATTCCTGCTGGCAAAAGCCTCAAAACCTGATCAAGCGCGTGTTGCACTGCACCCTTTAATTTAAATGAAGGGCCAAGAACAACCCAGGAATAACCTGATTTTCCTCCACAGCCTTATAATTGGGATAATAACCCAGAAGAAGCTGTCACACTTTGAGTGCTAGCTGATTTCCTGGGAAACCTGTTGTGCATGCCCTGTGATGCTCTTATTGATACCCAGAATCATTTCTATTGCAGAGGAAATGCTCTATTAAGGACTTTTTAACAATTGCATTAAACGTTATGCTTAGCAAACAGCTGATATATGTTCTTTCACCAGAACCAAAATTCAAGGTGACCATACTTCCCAACCACAGGCACACTGAGGGCATTTATTCACTTGCTGCAACTGGTTTATTAGGTGCATGACACATGCAGGGTCCCAAATGCATACTCCATCCTTTCCCTTCACCTTCTGCCAGGCACACTGCAGCCTCTGGCATAAATACACCGTTCACTGGGGCTTTAGAGCAATGCCTTCCAAAAAAGCCTCTTCACAGCCCTGCAGCAGCCTCCTTTGAACGGCTTCTCTTCAAGCAGACTGGAGATTGATATACTGAAACATGAAGGACAGGTGAACCACCAGGACGGGGGGGACACAGTGCTGTGAAAAGCAGGGTGGCCCCAGCTCAGCGCAGCTTGATTGCACACCTTGCTGTCAAAAGATGAGTAGCTCCCTAACACTCTGGAGAGCATCCGTACGCCTGAATACACAGCCACATGCTCTGCTGCATTAAGACCTGTGTGTTAAATAGGGTTTTAACTCTTCTCCTTCTGGGCTGATGAAATAACTCCCCACTTGCACGTGGGAGCAGTGAGACCTTTCATATCCAACGCTGCCCTTTCCATGGGTTATTATTATATTTCAGTGTGTTGGCTTTAATCTTAGTCCATGGATGGTTTTGAACCAGGTGCCCACAGGGAGCTTGCACAGCACTGGCACTGAGTAACCAAGGAGAAATTGGAAGCCCACTCATCCCTTTGTTCTGCCTGAATACTGGGTTAAGATTTTGGGAAACCCAGCAGGACCCATCTTCCTTCTTGCATTCCCTTTCTATGGGCTTTCTATGGGTGTTTGCCCTCCTGCATTCCCCTTTCCCTAAAGCAATAACCAGGAGATAAGCTTTTTCCACACCCCATGCTACACAGCCATCACAACTGAGGGGCTCATTTATAGGACTCACAAGTCTATCAAACTACACAGCATGGCAAAAGGAAAAATCCCAGAAGTTAAATATTTCCTGCCTATTTGGGGTGCCTCAGTTGGTAATTACCCTGGCTATGCACAGCAAAGCAGAAAGCAAAGCTGCCCTGCATGATCATGCATCCTAAACTTAACAGTTCGAGGTCTACCATACCATATTTGCCTCTGATTTCTTACTGGAAACTTAAGGAGAATTCCTTCTATAAAGATCATCTTTTAAATACCAATACAAAAAAACCAGCTCTCGCCTGGCAACATTCCTCTGCTGGGATAGATCTCCTGCCTCCACAGCTCCTGAATTAACTTTTAGACTGATTTGTTAAATAAAAAATACACTGTTAATACACAAAATACATTGTTGTATATTTCAATGCTGTGTGTTGTCAGCACCTATAACATCGGTTTTTAACTGGACCCCATACAACCACATCACCAGCTGATGAAACTGCAGCCTCAGACTTCCCTTCAGAAGCACAGATCAGGAAGATTAAGAGAATCCCAAGTTGCACTCTCCCTTGGGTTTGCACTCACCCAGAGTTCAAAAATGGTGCTCACAGATCCATGTCCAGCACCCATAAGGCACTTAATAGTATATTTAAGAAGAATTTGAAGCAAACTGCCTGGAAATAGTAAAGCACCAGAGCACCCATCATAAGAATTATAAGTATAGAAGTATAAGTTATAGTCATATGTATAAGTTATATATACTTACAGAAGTTATAGAAGTATAAGTGATGTATACTAGCACTCCACCAGCCTAGAGACAGAAAGGCTCAGGGGAGACCTTAGCTTATCTCCATGTCCCAGTATTTAAAGGGTGCCTGCAAAGGAGACAGACTCCCTTTTTGCAAGCAGTCACATGGAAAAGAGGGGTAATGGCCACAAGTTCCACATGGCAAGATCCTGACTGAACACAAAGGGAATTTTTTTCCTTTGTGGGAATTATTCCCCAGCCATTGGAATAATCTCCCCAGGGAAGTGGTGGATCCCCCAACACTGGACACTTACAATTCAGCTGGACAAGGCACTGGGACATCCAGTGTAGGTCATGTTTTGCCTAGAAAGGTTGGACCAGATGATCCTCATATTCTATGATCCTATGATCAGTTAGAGGCTGCTTGTTCGGTGTCCAGAGGTCAAGTGCTTTAACTGTGATGGCCTTTAAAGACTCCACAGGATGTTTTTAGAGGAAAATAACCCTAAATATAGAAAAGGGGCAAAACCAAGAAAGCCAGACGGTGTGGTTTAGTCTACCTGCAGTAAACGGCTGGCACACACTCTTGACTTCTGCTGCTCCCACAGGAAGCCTAGGGACAGATGCTAAACAGCTTGTACAAGTCTCAAACCTCCACTCTACAGCTTGTGCATGCTTCAACTTTTCAGTCAACGTAAGCTGCTTTCCAGCATGCACCTTTCTTCTGATTCACTATTGCATTTGCATGTAGTTGGAGTGAGGATTGACACTACAGACCTAAAGACAACCATCTCAGCTGTGCCAGTATGATACACACTGGATGACAATTCTTTACTTCAGAGATTACACAGACAGACAAAACTAAGGGGAATGATTATTGCTGTTCAAGGTTACCGAGCCAAAGTGCTAAGAAAGGCTGATCAGCACAAGCCAAGGCTAACTGAGCAGTAAGATGATGCAACATCTAAATCCATTTACATTTAACTGAGTGGCTGACAATTCACAGGTACTTTGGGACCTTTTACACATGCCTCAGCACACACAGCAGATGACAGCCTGTTCTGAATCCTAAATCAGAAGATTAACATTGTTTAAAATTCCAATGGAAACTAGAGCCAGTATCATCACTGAGTGTAGCCCGTTTTTTATATTGGCAGTATCTGGAAAACATAAGCTCTGAATCACAGAGGCCCAAATACTGAATTTGGCAAGCTAAATGGGAATCAACATTTCCACAATGAAGGGCTTAGTTCAGTAAAGCTATTTGGAAAAGCCTGATTTAGTGCATGGTCTACACTCCAATCACCAGTATCCTCTGACTATAGTTTCTACAGCAAAAATAACTTCCCAAGTTTTCCTAAGGATTTCCTATGAAACAGTTTATCTAGATGAGTAGGATTTCTTGGGATGGTGCTGGAGAAGGCAAGGTGCACTCCAGGACAAGAAAGGCCGATTCCTCTTGGCACAGGGTACAGGACATACAACATTTCATAACTTTAAATGCCAGCGAGATACTTGCTTCTTACCTAGCAGTGAATAGAAGTAGCCTCTTACTCATTTCACACACAATGAGGGTTGGATTGAAGAGGTTTTGACCAAACCTTTTATTTCCCCCTCTGAAAAAACCCATAAATGAACAACTTCACAGGTCACTTTGACTGGCTACTCAGAGAGATTTACCAACTGCTACTACACATCTAAAACTCCCCAGAGAGAAAGACTAGTAAGGTTAACGAAACCTCTTCAATCTGTAAAAGATTTCTTTTTTTTATAGAAATCTATTACTAATTCCATATGAAGTTTCTGGAAAGTCAAAAAGCAACTGCAACACTTCATTTGGATATAGGTACAGTCACAGTAAATCTGGGATTTTTACATGGCAATCATTGTTTTGGAAGTAAAACAACCAAAATAGTAGTGTATATATATATATATATATATATATATATAAAATAAATTACTACCTGAGTGATTGGATCCTCCTTAGTATAGTGCAGTTGCACATTCAGAGGAAAACACCCCTATTATTGTAGAGGTAAGAGAACTTCAGAGTATCACTGCACTGTGGCAGCCTGCTGGCCAAGTTAAATCCCAAAGCAGGCAACACATACAAGATGAAGCACTAGGCACACTTTTGTTTCATTATTATACTAAGCAAATAATTTGTCCTTTCCATAGCATTCACAGAATGGTTGGAATTGGAAGGGACCTTAAGAGATTATCGACTTCTTAAATGGGTATCCCTGTGGGACTGAGATTCAGTATTTTTGTATTCATTCTACCCAAAAAAAGACTTTTTAATTTATGCACTCCACCAATTGCTATTTCAACCTGTTTTTCCATAGCATTTTGGTAAACAAGAGAAGAGTTTTCTACTTCTCAATCTTAAAAATTAAAGCTAAGAGACAGTAAAAGAACAAAGAAGCTTCTGAATTCCCATTTTACTGGAACAGTCCGAGGACATTCAAAGACCTTCATTTCAATGACAAGGCTACCAGGTTAGAGGCCATCAGTTCAAAGCTCTACTCATGCAGAAATGATGACAGTTGTTCAAAAACGTTAAAGTCATCCACAAGAGTAAAAAAAACACCCTGAACAAAACCCCAACCACCCCCTACACAATGTGCTGTTGAAGACTTACCGATGCACTTTTGTACTGCAGCTTTTGCATTAAAAAAATGCTGTGGAAAAGTATTTTTAAGATACAGGATCACATCTGTACAAGGAAGAGATGGTAGGGCATCAGCAGCAAGTTACAAGAAGTCATAAATCAGCCCTTGGAAACAAGTATTTTGAACATACTGAGTCACAGAGAAAGGAAATGAGGAAAACGAGGTTTCTTTTCGTTTTGTTTATTGAAATATGAGCAGCAGTATGCAAAAAATATCTTTAAAAACGTAACATAGCAAAACCTAATCATTTAAAATTAACAAGATAAAAAGATGCTTAGAGTTAAATGAAAAAACAACTCATGGCTAGAACTGTGTTTCCTACAATGTAAACAAAAAGCATAAAGGTTATGCTTGCAACAAACACAGAAGCAGATTTATGGAGCAGCACAATAAAGCAACATTATGTTGTGATCTGATGGTTTGGTCTATTGATTTGAATTCAGAATGGGACACCTTTCTAAAACACAGCTATAAAAACTTAGTCACATTTGTCTTTTGAAGCAAAACATTTCGGTTGGTGTTTTTGCCCTAAAATCCATCACCAGCAACACTTTGGGACAACTAAAACAATAACCTGAAGAAAAGTTTGTGGTTTAAAGTAGGGAGAAAGCCCAACACATTTTTATTTCTCTAAACTTACACTGCAAGATAATCTGCCCAAGAATTGAGAACTTTCACACTGTGGTAGTGTGGGGAGAGGAAAAAGAAATCATAGCTTCAAGCAGAACCAATTCTACACCGAATGATAACACATAGGCTGGGTCATTACTCTTTTGACTAATGGGTTGTTCTGTTAGATCTGTCATCAGTCGATCACACTAGAACGTTTTATTTTGGTCCTATAGATATTCTAACCCAATGTCATCCCTTCATATATAACTATTTCATGCCTAATGCAATTAAATGAACGTAACACTTATGCAAGGCACCGGACTGACTGTCAGCAAGACTGAAGTCCTCTAAGGAGGAATATCCAAGCTACTATCTTAGTGATTATAAAAGTAAACCCAGAAAGAACTTCAGTATAAGCCTGTTCTAGGCTTTTGCTGGTATTGCCAAAGCTCTTAGTTAATGTTGTGGTTGGTGCAAAGTAGAAAGACACCCAAAAGAAAAAAATGCTTACACTACAGAAGCCAAAACAGTTTTCACTGAAGATTAACATCAGTCTAAGCTGGGCTACACTGGAAAGGCTCTATCCTCCACTACTACCACACTACTGGCTGATTCAGGTTCTCCATCCCTCCATCTAGATTATGAAGTGACTTACACACAAGTATGCTGCAACAGAAGCAGTGCTTTCTGATATCACTATGCTTAAACCATCATTAGGGTCAAACAATTCTCCATCCAATCCATCCATGTACCGATAGAGGAATTTTTTTACCGGTAGCACAGTTGACCTAAACATGATTAGAAACACCAGGACCCAGTAGCACACATTTGCTAACTAGAAAGCTCTCAAAAAGTCCTACGAAGAAGTAGAACAGAGACAAATCTTACTGGATCTGCTCCTGCAAGCCTACCCTGGCAAAATAAGCAGTCACAAAGATATCCCCAGCACTGCATATATTAGAGTTCAAGAACACGTATACAAGCAGACAAATGTCAGAGTACTGTAGTACTTAATGACAGCATCAGAAGTGGGTTAACTGGGTATTATTGCAGAAAATACGGTTCAGTGCATGGGTAGCCAATCTAACCACAATACTAGCACTAAGCACCAGCTCTGGCTCATGAACACCCACTTCAGCAGCCATTCTTATTTCGTTGGCCACATCTAAACACACAAGTGAACAGAGACGAAGCCAAGCAAAAACATTTTGGATAAAGTAAAATCTTGTACCTACAACTGAGATCTTTCCTTAAATCCAATGTGCCGTGACATTATAAAAGCTAGTCAAGAAAAAGAAATCCTGTAGTGTCAAATATACATATTCAGCAACTCGAAAGAAGAAAAGCCTGATCCTGTGGCCAACTGACTTCACATCTTATTTGATCAGAAGAACCATCTCTGGGCTGCAGCTCCAAAGAATGACAGAGAAAACCACAAATGTGAACAGCAAACCAAGTTCTTCCCCTTCTCCTGACCAGGAGTGTTTCTCAAGTGTGTTCAGTTTTGAATATACTTGAGAAACCGCTTAAAAAGCACCAAACCCCTAAAAAATACAAAATAATACAGAAATTCCTGAACAAGAGAACATCAGGGCTCTGCAGAAGTGTTACAGTTTATTCTTTTAAGGCATTGTATAAGAAGCATTTTAATGACGCATAAACAATTTCATTTCTTTAAGATCATTTGTTACTTAGGTACCATATGATGCATGATTTCCATGTAATTCAATAGAAGACACCAGGACTTGTGTAAGCAATCAATGTCTCATGATTGCATGTTAGAGTTTTCAGCCTCTCCCCCAAACACTGAACCCTTTTCTGAAGAGGTGATCACGAAAGATAAAAAGGAGGACAAGAAGGTAAAAAATACAATAGGACTTCTTCTGCATGCAAAGAGATTTTGTATATAATTCACTTTAATTCTTGAAAGAGTATTTCTTTCAGCCTCCTTTTTTATTAAAGGGGGAAAACATGCATATGTTGTTTAACTGATTTTAGTGTTTAGTACAGTGTTTAAATTTGCTACTGAGTAATACAACAGCACAGGCAAGAGGTTTCCTTACACATGAGAAATTTCATCATCATATTAATGCAGTCCGTCCATCCCAGAAAGCTGCCAACTACAGTTACAAGTCTTCTGACTGAACACCTGCCACCAGGGGCAGCATCAAGACCACTTTTTCACGTAGGCTACAAAGAAGTGATTACTTTTGGTCATTACCAACAGGTCTGTATTAAATCACATGATCTGCAAGCTTCTGCAATCAGTTACTAATTTGCTAAGCCACTCACAGTCTTCAAAGAGACTCAAACTCATACTGAAAGTGAATTAAATACAGTGTAATCACTAATACTGCATAATGTCTACAGAGAGATTAAAAAGGCCTAACACAGATCAATTCCAGACAGGTAAAATAAACAGCTAGAACACCAAAAAGAGAACAAAAAAAAAAAAACTTAATTCCTTCCAAAAAGTAGTAAGCACTGCCATTTACAAATAGTAGTGTTTATGTTAAAATAGAGAAGGGTACCTAAAAAGAAATAGCCTTGGCAACCAAATCCAAATGGCATGAGTGTAAATCAAAGCAAAACAAGGATTATTACTCCAGAAACGTGCAAGATGTTTACCTTGTATCGATTACTATTGAAAACGGTGGTTAAAAGAGAGATTACAAAACTGAAGTGGGAAAAAGGCTAAGAACTGCTATTCTGCATTAATATAAAGTGTGTTTATGACAGCATTTCCCAATAGACAATAAGTGTTTTCTACACCACTCCAAGATTTGTACAAAGTGTATTTCATGTGTACACTTAAAAAAAGTCACACTGCTCAATCTGAGGCAAATTAGCCATGACAAAGTCCAATTTTGTTTATGACAGATGTCAACCTTAAGATGTTAAGCAACTACGCAAAAACTACAGCTTGCAAGTTGGAGCTGCACATTTTCAAACTGTAAAAAAAATCCCAAACTATGATATGCATTTGCCGAAGTCAGCCTTCATAATTCTTGTCCCTCTAGGACAAAAACCATTTTCCAGTTAAGACATATGTCTGTAAGTTCTAGGGGAGGGAGGGGAAAAGTGTTCCGAATCTTTTCAATAGACTTTTTTTGTTACCCTTATGGCTCAACTGTCACTTAAGCATCAAAAGAACAAATTGAAATGTAAAACTGATTAGCTATACACAATGGAATTGGTCACAAAGGGCTTTAAAAAAAAAAGAGAAGTTAAACCGTAAGATTCATTCTCCATATAGCTCACAGTATCCACACTGGAAGTTTCGCTAGAATTAGAATAAGTTCGCTAAAAATAAGGCTGAAGACAGAATTTCAGCACTATGAAACAGATGAGATGGGATTAAGGGGAGAACCCATTTGTGTAAGTACTTTATCCAGCCACTGGAGGGGCCCATGAAGATGAATTTCTATCCAGCATGGGGTGCTCGTCACATCTTGTCGGTGATATTCAGCTCCCCAGCCCTGTAAAAATGAACATGTTATTGACCAAGTTGAGGACATGCTTTCAAAATAACTGTACTAACGAGCAGCAGGAAATCATGTTCTGAGATATTTATCTGAAGGTAACTTATGATGTACACTCTTATCTAAAGGGAAAAAAACCAAGGCTGGGAAGGAGTGGGAGGGAAGCTGCACCTGGAAGCCTGAATGAAGTCTTATCTCTTACAGCCTTGAAGCGACTGCAGGAGCTCCTCTTGGAGCTCACTGCGGACTCAAGAATGACTCTTGGCTATGGCCACATCTTTTCTGTTTCTCCCTCCTCCTCCCTAACCTCTATACTCTCAAATTGAGTGATATTTATCATAACTGAAAAAAACCAAGATATATTTTGGACAAGAAGCAAAAAAACCCTAGAAGGGCCAAGTCTGGACTTTGTGCTAACTCTGAATTGGACAGTGTCTTGATTAAAGATGTTGAGAAAACACCACTGAGAGTAATAGCAGAGACTGACTTCATGAATTCAAATCATCACATCCATTATTTAAAACAGTATCATTTCTTTGAAGGAGTTGCATTTCTTTCTGCAATCTCTTATGCTTCTCTCTACTGACATTCTGTTAGAGGTCTTGTAATTCACTTTGTTCTTTCAAATTTAGAGCATGAGCTCAAATCTCCTTTAATAAAATTATAGCAACCATGATTAAATGCCTGTCTTGAATACTGAATTAACTAAATAGCTAACATCCAATACAGCAATGTATGCTTCCCCTTTCTCACACCGACTTCCCTCCCCCCAAATTAACTATTTTCAACATAGTTATTGAAAAGAACCACATCAGGTCAGAATAACTTTACCACTGTAACAAGGTAGCAATGAAATTGCTGCTGAATACCCAAATCCACAACAGATATCAATGCCCTGTTTACCTTTACAAAGCTCATGCGAATGGTGCACATTTTGGTGAGCTCATACACTGCTTCAAATCCATGGTTGACAGACTGAGCTAAAAGCTGAGCAAACTCCTGATTGTTGAAGATTTTCAGACTGCATCCACTGGGAATCTTGCACACAGTCGTTGGATGAAAGCCATGGTGGTAGTTGCAGTTCCTGCTCTGTACAAATATGCTGCTATCACTTAAACACTCAGCATAGACTTCCCCACCAACATAGTAGAGATGAACTCCTGGAAAACAAAAGATAAAATGTTTCAAATTACTTTTTCTTCCAAATATACAGTACTTAACACAGCTCCTTCAAAATCGGAGACAACAAGGTACATTTTCTGTTTGAGGAGCTTTTCAGTAAGCTCTTTTCTCCACACTGCAATGTATCTTCTCAATTCAAAACACAGTAGGCTTCACCGTAGATCAGCCACTAGATGTCCTACTCTCATCAATTACAGAACAGAATGGAAAAACTACTGCCACACAACTATTATCTCAAGCTATTTTCCTAGAGAACTTCTGGGGGGTTTATAACTCCAGTTTTATAAAACTGGTGGTTCCTGCCTATGGCAATTCCAACAGAAATAAAAGCATCCTAGAGAAGGGCCAGTAACAGACATGAATAAGAAAGTACATCCATGCTGTCATAGTGTATTTTTGTGAAGTAAAAGAGGCAATGCAATTAGCTGCACAACTTAAATACCATCACACTTTACAGATCTGATAAGCAAAGTCCTTAAATTTTCACATCTTACTGGATTCAGATATGCAATATAAATGCTTCCCTTTCATTATGCACTGAAGCCTATATGCCACTGCAGACTATCTTGTGGTTTGCCAGATGAGGCTGCAGCAAGTAAGCAGATATAAGTTAACCTTTCAGACAGCAGCAACTGTTGTGAACATTGCTAGATCTGCCTGGGACTAAGGCAGAATGAAGGTTACACAGAGGAACCATTGGCTTCAGCCACCATAAGCAGCTGTCAGAAAATTCGGAGTGGGCAAGAAAGCATTTTCACCACACAACCCTATATATTTAGAAAGACAGGGACTACCACTTGTTAACTAGCAATCTTTTGAGTAAAGACCTTCCAAGAGATTTCTGATGAGGAGAATGGGATAATGTAACAGTCTGAGAAAAACTCAGGCACTTCTAATTGCACACTGGGTTATGCTTGATATCACGCTTGCAATGGAATACTTCTGCAGGAAAAAAAACCTTATCAAGTAGGATTGGGCAGTTGTAAGGAGACAAAAAACCCAAGACCCTCCAAAAGCCATAAACAAACAGTATTTTAATCAAAAAAAACACAGAATGCTTTGGGTTGGAAGAGACCTTGGAAAGCTTCCAACCGGGGAAAGGTCTTCTACTAGACAAGGTTGTTCCAAGCCGCATCCAACCTGGCCTTGAACACTGCCAGGCATGGGGCAGCCACAGCTTCTCTGGGCACCCTGTGCCAGTGCCTCAGCACCCTCACAGGGAAGAGCTTCAGTCTGAGACCTAAATTAAATCTCAGAACTTTTACCATAAAGCAAATTTATTTTAATAATTAGTATTAGAGACATAGCCATATTAAAGCTCATTGCAGCCAATACTATTCTACACCACGACACTGGACCCTTTGTGACATTTCTGACCTTAGGGAGATGCGCTAGATTTCCCTGCCAGCACCATCAAAAGGGGTAAGCCAAAACACAGGAACCTGACAAACCACCCATAACCAAGAAATCAGCTGCTCCCCTTCATATTATTAAATTTTCTTGGACAACAGCACTGCGGAGCCAAGCAACATTTTGCCATATTCATAGCTGTTTCTAATTCAAAGACCATTAAGGAACAGGACTGGTCTTGAAAACAGAAGATGTATTACAAACAAGTGACTTGCATCAAACAGTAGTCAAGACCAACGGCACTAAATGATCTTAGGCATTAAAAAGGCCTCTAGATGCGTAATAGAAACAGGGTTCCCTTCTCAAGACTTGGTTACAAAAAAAATGGAGATATTCAGAAAAGAAGTACTACCTTTTAAGATAATCCAAGCACATTCCAGCAAATATGAAAACTGAGCATTTCTATGTGCTATCAGCCAAACAGTAAGGGCAAACTAGAAGATCTTGCAAAACCTGCTGTCTCCAGGAATCCCTCCCACACATAAACACACCCTATAGATCCACTCAGACAAATGAGCCCTTGCAGTTTTGCATTAGCACTTCAAAGTCCTGCAGACAACTCATGCAAGATACTTGAACATACTGTAGACAGTAGAGTACTATCTTGCATGTACAACAAAAGAAATCTCTTTGCTACACTGTGAAGTAGTATGAAGAATTTGATTTAGGAAGAAAATACAACACAGAATACCAAAAGCCCTGCAATATTTTTTGCTGCTGAAACATGAAATTCTACATACAGACTACTACATCAGCCACAACATGCAAGCCCCTATGACAACATAGTGTGCTAAGGAAGAGATCGTTTTTAATCTTTTAAATTAGTGCCAAAGAAAAATGTGTTCAATTTCTAATTAGACCTAAACCATGCTTAAGTAAATTGTGTTCTGGTATCAGAGAGGCAGATAACATATCACACATGACTTCTACTATTCTGAGAATAATAATTTTTGCAGAATACGGAACTTCAAATAAAAACAAAGACTTCACTTCATAATCATGCTTAACACAACCAAGCTTTACCTTTTCCAATGTGTCGTCTAGTGTTCTCAATTGTCGAGTTGCGATTAACATTTGAGAGCAAACCTAAGCAGAACCTGTTTTTGTTATTGGAAGGATCTGTAAACCCATCTACTAAGACACTTGTAGAAGATGCATGAAAAGCCTCCCCAACACGATTATTTAGCTCGTAATACACAATGGAACACCAGTGTTTGGGTTCTTCATAGGCAACAGGCTGAACATCTGAAAATAAGCAAAATGGATTCACATAAGCGTTAAAATATTAAATCTGAAACTGTAAAGCATGCGCTCCAGTCTACCAACAGGTAAGTAAATGCTCAGCCAACAGTTATGATGGGCAAGACCTGTCCTGATTTGTATCTTGATGATTTTTACTTTCAGGAATTTTAACTAGTCAACTGATTTGATAATATTTTCCTATTTTAAGGTCGTTATTAAACAAAAAAACCCTAAAAAAAAGTAACAGAGATGACTGTGGTATCAGGTGAAACATGATTCTTCTGTCCACTTTTAAAAGAACTGTTATAATTTTGGGACTATTTTCAGAGGTTTTGTGCATATACAATCTCAGCAGCAGGCAAAGGTAGCAGAAAAAACTGATTCTGAGAAATGAGTAACGTTCAACTTGTTGTAAGCCATATGATGCACCTGAGGCTTTAAAAGCAAGAGATGCATATAAGCAAGGCAAGCTTTATTTCTCAACCCTTTCTCTTACAGTCCCACCTTGCCTTGGAGGACTACTTCCACTTATCAACAAGGTTCATTGTGCCATCTGAAGTTACTCACCCTATTTGGTCATAAGTCAAACCATGTTAATTTTATACCACACTCTATAAACTTACCTCTGGTAGATACATTTGGCATGATTTGAGGGATCATTGAATTGCTTGTGTCCATAGACTGCGAATTATCCTGCCCCATTTGATCATCAGGGGGCATATATGCAGGAGGTGGAGTATCAGCTGCAAAGATGAATAAAATAAACCAGAATAAACTTCAACAATTTATTTATTCATGCTACAGTTCTAAAGACACAAAACATACTCTTGAAGAAGATACAGTAAAACATTTGGACCCATTTTTGAAGTAACCTGAAGACAACCCAGCCAGCTGCCTTTACTGTAAATGCCTTCAACAGTTGGATTCTTACCTCCAAAAAAATTAAGAGGTAGGCTTTTTTCTTCTTGTATTTTTAAGAACTGTACTCCTGCAGCTGAGCAAGATGACTACAGTTCCTACCTCCTGTCACACAAACAGTAGCTTTCCTGCCTGCCCTCTTCTCCATGTTCAAAGAGAAAGTACTAGAAGAAATAACTTTATTTCCCGCAGCATAACAAATGCCTAAAACAGTTATGGTTTTGCTGCTTCTGTAGGCTGAGTTCATTACAAAAGTGCGGATCTCTGCATTCTTCCATTCAGCACAGCAGTCCGTGTACCAACTTATTATTATCCCCTATTCCAGAAATTCTCTCCTGATGCCATTAATGCACCCATCCCAGCAACCCCAGTACTTATCCAAGAGGGATACCCCACTGAATAGACACTCATTTTGTGGCACTGGGCAACTCAAAAGAACAAAGATGAGGCCGCTGAGCTACTGGAAACAAAATTCTTTCATCTATCAACTTCTTGGCTTTATAAACCACACCAGTAACTAGACTCAATAAGGCTTCTTTGCCTTATTATTTGTTGGTTTTTCCTTATTTATTCCCAAGGTTAAGTTCCTGTCAAAAATCTCATATTTTTTTCCAGTTAAATACCACGTGTCTTTGTTCAAAGACAGACATCAATAAACTTCTTGCTCAACCTCTTACATCTGCTTCCTTTTCATTGCTAAATATTCTTCTAAAGCATGTATCAGTTATTCTACATGGAAGCTGTGCAAAATAACTGACCACTATTGCATCCGTGACAGTAAAACTAGAACAACTAACTCTGATCAGTGACAAAACTAGTATGAAACCCCCACAAAATACAAATGGAAAAGTGATTTACTGCAAGTATCACAAATTCCTGAGGTAGTAAGTCACAGCACCATGTGACATTTCAATTATTTTACTAAGTTGACATTTAGGCTGTACTTACCCGGTAGCTGAAATGGACTGGATGGCCCAGAGCTAGCTGGGGAGCTCGGGTAAGTGCTGCTGGCTGGAGAAGGTGGATAGGGGCTGTTTGGTGAAATGGAAAATGGAGTGCTGTTGGGTTGCTGGAAAGAGTCTGGAAATGTCGCATTGTGTGGCATATGTGGTTCGTTGTGGCTTAGGTTCCTGAACTGGACTAGTAGACTGTGCTGTGGATTGAATTCACTATGTCTAGGCACTAACACCGGAGGTAGAACTGAAAACAAAACACAAAAAAAATAGATAAACTTAGATTAAAAACAGTGATGGGAGAGGTACAAGTAACACGCTCTTCTGCCCATCATGGAAAGAGAAGGGCTGGAAACAGGAGTAGGGGGGATTCATCTGTGATGCCTTTACCCCATCCTCTCTCCTTTACCTTCTTACATTATGCTTCATGGAAGACTCAAACTTCACTCTTGCAAAATTAGAGCGAAACCACACTTACTTCATGCAACTGGACAGTTTTTTTTCCAAGAAAAAAAAAAACAGTCTACACGTGGCACATATCAAAGTACTGATTTAGAGGTGCTAAGCTGTCCTGGTTTAGGCTGGGGTAGAACTAATTTTCTTCTTACCCTCACTGTATGTGTACATTACCAACTAAGCAGAAATGGAAATACAGTCTATATTACTATAGCCTAACTACATAGTTACACTTATTCCTTTCTTACTGAAGACAAAAAAAAAATCTATGCTACAATATAACTATTGCTAAGCTGGAGTTTTAAATTCAAGAGTGCTGGAGTCTGGAATTCAAGCGCTATAGCAGAGCACCTGAGCACTACAGCTGGTTGCAAGCAGAGTTACAACCATTTTGTGGAACAACAGAAACAACTTTTCATTGTACTTTCCAGAGCAACATACTTCACCTCTCCCACTTGTAACCACAATCCTCCTCACCTTCTCCCTTGGCAACGTGCCTTAACAACAGACTTGCTACCTGACACAAATCTGGTACCTTGCTCTAACTAATCGTCACTCTTGGTTCTGCTCAGTTCTGCTGACTGCTGCTGGGCACTCATGTCCCACTTGACTTTATCAACTCTATATCCTAGAATTAATTATCTCCTCAATTCATGTCATTCAGTGATGAAATACTAAGCTCCCGAAAGAAGGCTACAAACCTTCTCGCAAAGACTGAGGGCTTTAAACAAGTTTGTCACAGAAACCAAAGTATTTTGAACACTGTTTTCTATTTCGCTACAGCTGAGGACTTTGCCACAAAGTTTAAGATTAATGGTCTTAACGGATCTGTTGGAAAAGTGTGATTTACCATAAAGAAAAAACAGCCAGTACAGAATGGACATCACACCTCTCCCATACCCCACCAGAAAAGTATACTTTGAACATTATTCCTCTTCTAAACTCCCTCATACACCAAAAGTAGTTTGTTATATGGCACTGGAGGAGGAAGAGTGAACAGTAAGAGTTTCCTGGAGCTATTGTTCAGTTTTTAAGACAGCCGTATTCAAACACACCTGGGCTCTCCACCCTCTTGTAGTGGTATGGATTGATGCAGACTTCCTTCTGTTTAGATCCAAAAGGAAATTCACAAATATCCAATGGCTTCAGCTCATGATGACTTTGTAGATCAGGCCAACGCCAAACACGACAGTAAATGACATGGGGAAGGCCCTTTCTGTGAGAAACTTGAAGTCGTCCATCTAAAGAGCGAGGGATAGTAACACACTTGCTGGGCTGTCCTGGACTGCTCAAGGCTTTCTCCAGTTCTTCCATAGCACCTTTTTTCTTCTTCAGCTTTTTAACCAAAGCATCAACAGCCTTTTCTGCCCATTTTTCCTCTTCATCTCCTTGTTTCCAGCCCAACAGACGCTTTACAGCTGGGCTAGTAAAGGAGAACAAACTGGCCATTGACGTCATTTGACACAAGTCTTCAAAAGATCTGTTGGGTTTTGTCTGTTGGGTTTTTTTGTTTTCCAAAGAAATGTCAATTATCGCCAGTGATGAGCTGCGCTAATTCTTGGAGGCCAACAAATGAACATATAGATATCAGGGATGAAGTCTTCACATCAAAAACAATGATTGATTCCTCCTATTAAAGAGATAACAAGTAATCAGTAAACAAGTAAAGAATGTGGTAAAATAAAAAGGCCAACATCAAAAAGAATCCCTGTTCCAATCCAGCCATGGCACCTGATTTTGTTTCAGAATAATCTCTTAGTACAAGGACCTTACGCCAAAGCTATATGTGATCAGGGTCCTCAGCTCCGGCATTACTTATCAGTGGGGGAAAGGACAGCCAAGGGACCAAAAGGACACCATGGTTTCTGTTACCAATATTCTTTAAATCCATAATTTTCCTTCAGGAAACAGGCTTGGAGAATATGCTTTAAAACTGGTATAATATTCCCTTCATGGTGCTTCACCAGAAGACTTAAAAGTCACAATGAAGAAACAGGAAAGAGGCACAGTGGAACCAGTGGCTTCACTGAAGCATTCAGCTTCTCAAACAGATCTTTATTTCCCAAAAGGAGAAAATATGAAAGCATCTGCTTGCTTTTGAGCTCTAATTCAGCACCCCACGGTTTTGGAAGAGCACTCAGAAAAAAAATAAGGAAGAAGCTGCAGATAACTACACAGAAAACAAAAACAACTGAAAGAAAACCCAGTAATACCCCCAAAGCAACCCTGCCCCAGCCACTCAAAAGGTGCTCAACCTTTTCAGCTGCGGCTATTTTTATGCTGCACTTCCTTGTATCTTTTCAGAAGAATATCTGAAGCACTGGATATATTTAGCCTTTGGCACAAAAAAAGTGGTTTCTTTTCCCCAGAAAA
Organism: Forpus xanthops; assembly: GCA_032466535.1. Taxonomy (NCBI): domain Eukaryota; kingdom Metazoa; phylum Chordata; class Aves; order Psittaciformes; family Psittacidae; genus Forpus; species Forpus xanthops. The sequence goes on from JASSUY010006566.1 coordinate 33,531, forward strand.
AGAAGGGGGGAGGCATCGTGGAGTAAATACTGTGACCTTTACTCAAACCACCTCGGAGAGGAGAAGAACAACACCGCAACTCAAGCAGCGCTCATGAATGGTGATGTTTTCTACCACTCATCAGCTCTAATGCAAATCCTCCCCCCACCAATTTAAGGAGTACCGATGACAAGAGGAAATGATGTGCTGTGGCAACACACTGATAAGAACTTGTAAAATCCCTTGTGAATACTAAATAAGCAAGTACAGACAATGAGCAGCTGGCAAAAAGCAAGAGCAGAGCTAAGAGAAAGGATGTCAATAACAAAAGATGCTTCCTTTCTTGCTACAGAGACTGCCAAACAACACTGTCTCTCCAATTTTGATAAACCATGGTGAATTAGAACACCTAACATAGCCCGAGACACCAAATCTGCACATAAGAGAAAGGTTTGTGTTGGGGGGGAAGAAAGATTTAAGTTCTCCTGTTTTGGTTCTCTTAGATTCCTACCTTTGATCAACAGGATCTTTTTGCCTCCCATCTTTGATTAACTAAAAGTCATCTGATAAGCTTTCTCTTAGTGTCTAGGCACATCTACAAGCTTGCACAGACACATGGACAGGTACTTTCCTCTAATGTAACCACACATTAGGCATCAGCAGCCAAAGATACAGCAAACATCCCAAGACAAAGCATTTATCGTGTTCAACACGTAATCATCCTGAATTTTCTGCTAGGGAGGTGGAAGGTGAGGAAAGCAGGTAATAAACCCAGGGACACTTGGCTACAGTGAAAAGAGTAAGTTTAAAAACTCATAAAACACCCTTTACAGGAAAAAATCTATTTCTTTCACACAGTAGCTTAATCCCATTGGTAATTCTTTGATTATTCAGCTTTGTTTCTATAATATGCAAAAAAAAAAAATGGGAAAACCAAACCAAATAAAAACTGTTTGAAGATCTTCCTTCCTAAATTCTCATAAAAAGCAAAAAGAACAAAAAGAAATTAAGGGAATAGAAGTCTCCCAGTGCTTCAGTAAAGCCTCAGAAGAGGCCACTGAAGCAAAAGAAAAGAAGAACCCACAACCAATTATGTATCACAAGTAATAAGGACATGTCTGCACTTTAAGTATCATTTAGTTCCCCAGAACTATTACACATGAAAACCTTTGCATCCTTCAAAGTAACAGGAAACACATAAAGGGAGATAAACTTGGCCAAGAATACAGACTCAATTTATTCTTTCACTTAGGATAAAAGTTTACTGTTCTGAAAAGTAAAAGCTGTTTATAATCACATTAAGTTGCTTCCAAGCCTTGCGCGCATTCAATAGCCATAAGATATCAGCTATTGCTCACACCCCTAAGAAAGGAAATGATCCCACCTAGAATCTCAGACCAGAAAGAAGACAATTCAGAAGTTCTATTTTTGGTTCTCAGCTATGCTTTCAAAGAACCTTTAGCATCACTGAGGCAGAAGAGACACCAGAAGTTTCTATAGTTGTTGAGCTCAGATGCGATTCTAAGAAACGTCTCGACTGTTGCCACCCTGATCTATTTTCCATTACAGCTGCCCCATCTATATTAAGCAAGTTTGCAGATCTAAGATTCTGTTCTACGATCACATTTACTTTTTATTTAACACAACAGTAACATGCAGCAAGTAGGAATGAAATTTTCTTGCTTGAGTATCATTACAACATCGTTTATCCACAAGTACGCTCACAAAGTAAACAATCCTAACTAAAGGCAATGAAAGCTGGAACAGTTGTAAACTGATGCTTTGGAGGATTTGTAGGGAAAGTGTCAAGAGATTTTTGACAAATAACTGTCCTATAAATGATGATTTCAGAAACAACCTGCTTGGAGTAAATAATGGAACTCAAAAACCTTCATATTCATCTGAATACCTATCAACAAAACCAAACCTAGTTTTCCACATACATGCTTGCACTATAACTGCTGAAAAATGAGACTGTTGAAGCTGAAAATGTTAATGGCATTTACTGGAAAGCCATTCTGGCCACCCACGGTGCTTTAAAGACTCTTCTGCTGAAACATATTTTTACCTGTTCAGGAAAAGCAAGGGCAAAAAAGAAACCCTGAAACAAACTACTATTACATTTTGAGAAGTACAAATGACACTGAATTAGATCTCATTAAAAGCTTTTCAGAAGTTCAACTTGGAAGTCAAAAATACTGAAGGTTACAGCTTTTGCTTTTTCTTAAGAAAGCAAGGTAGGATTAAAAAGCTTCATGAACTACTTGTAGACTTGAAGTGTTTCCTTCTTTGGAGTTATTTAAGGCCACAGAGCAGCAGGTTCATGATAAACATTTTCATGATAAAATATCTGAATGAGCAGCACAAATCACATTTAGAACACTTACTTGTATTTGATATCATTTCAGCATCTGATTTTTGAAAGGTTTCTCGGGAATCATGCATCTGCTAGGAACAGCATCACCACATCATCTATATTTACAATCAATTTCTCCTGAGGCTTTAAAAGTGCACCTTATGAGCTGTGATTGCAGTACAACAGTGCGTCACCAAGACTTCAGCACAGAAACAAATGCTTGAGAGTTGCATTTTCATTCACAGTGCTGCACAAATTACAGGTATTATTGCACCTCTAGACCCAGCTGGTAACAACTTTCACTCACTGCAGAGTGAATGTAATGCACTGCACAGGGTAGCATGAGGGAGCTTTTAATGGGTGAGCATAAAAGAAAGCAAATGCTATATCAAAATTGGACTTTGAGGCATACATTATTTACATGTTTAAAGTTTTTGTTAGTGACTGCAGCAAATGGAAGGAAACTAGTTTTGCAAAGAGATCCATTGTTTGACCCCCTTCTTAATACCTCAACAAGCCAGCTACATTAAAACAAACTGGGCTAACAGCAGAATTTACAAGTTACTTTTCAGTTGCAAAGATGGGAGGCAGAGACTACCATCACAAACATTAAGTAACTACTACTTTTTGGTTCCTCTTCTGAGATTTTCTTAGCATACTGTATCAACTCAACAAGTTTGGTAGATAAATCTGATTGACCATCAAGGAATCTCCTGGCTAAAAGGGTCTGAGCAAGACCCACAGCAGAATAGAACAATATAAAATTAAATGTACTGTATTCATTTCAATGAGTTGCACTTCTTCTGTAACATATTCTGCCATCAATTCCAAACTAATTCCCCATCTGCAAAATCTAAAGCATCATTAAACCAATCAGCCCATCACCCCAGCAGCATGGCAACAGATGATGCTTTTTTACAACAGTACGGATAAAATGGGTAACAACTACACAGTCCCCATCTTTCCCTAATGCCAATACTAAGCCTGAATCCTGAATGTACAACCACTATTCTCCTCCTGCTTAATTTACTTCTTTGTAAATTAAGACAACTTCCTGCAGCACTATACCTAGTCTGAACTAAGGAACCTCAGTGCTCATGATTAGAAGCTGCTTCGAGACTCAATTTCAGAATAGAAACAAACCACCACTTATAACCAGCTACACAATTGGTAGTTCATTAGAGCTGCTCCAGATCTGCAGTTAAAATTGTGCTTAACTTTATTGCCTCTTCCAACTCAGAAATGCTCAAGTATTTTGACTCCATACACACATTAATATATATTCACACAGAACACTCATACTCAATTACAGTATAGTACAGCATATTATGCTATATCCAACCATCAATATTTTCTTCAAAATTGTCTAAAACTACAACCTCACACATCAATTTCACCTGGTTTTATGAAGGCCTTTCTTTCTCTCTAAACTTCTTGGCAGGAATTGCACTTGGGTTTTATTAGAGTTTTCCCAAGTCAATGTCTTACCTTGTAGGCCAGCACACAGTCCCATCCAACGGCATGCATTACAGTCTTTTCTTGAGGACAAATATAGAAATGTTAGCTCCACAATTTTCCCATATACATCAAGAATAAGATAAATCCTAAGGTTACACAATGGTTAAAAACTTCGGTAATAAACCCAAAGGGCCTTCATACCTCACACCACTTCACAGCCCTTCAACAGAAAGGAGTTTTCCTCAATTATTCCGTGCAACATCTTAGCCATGAAGCAGATCACCAGTGATACAACTAATTTTTTCCTATCCTCCCTTTAGGGGTAAGTAGAAGATTAAAAGAGATTTTATAAGTGGTATCAAAAAGCAACTCGTGGTGTTTTCATCAGAACTGAGCTTGCATATCCAAATGCACATCCAGTTCACCAGAAGCCATAAATGTTTTTACACCAGCGCTAGATTTCTTTGCTTGAAACATGCCTTGTAAGGCAATATATTGTAACTAATACTACATGTAAACAAGAACAGAAAGGAATTGTCTGGTATCTTCAAAACTTTTACTAACCATGAACTGTTCTCCAAATACAAAAATGCACTGACAACTTCAGACATGGCTTTCTCACATAATACTTGTTTTTCTCATTTCCACATCTGTACATCATCTAACACAGCTTAAAAAGAAAATAAAACTGAAGCCTTTAGCTCTGTCAACTGAGAAGTATTTAACTAGCACTCTCTTAAAGGAAACGTCATAAAAAATCTGAGGCCAAGCACAAGCATTAATACATCGTATATAGAAGTGGAATCGTAAAAGCCATACATCTCATTTTTATTAAAGTCTTCTCAATAATTACTGTTAAGAAATAATACAAGTGATCACGATTTCTATCACAAAAGAGATCCAGTCAGGAGTTCACTAATTGAGCTGTACTGCATTTCAAAAGCACCCTCACTCCCAACTGATGCCAAGAAAATCTCAGAAAGAGTTTAACCAAAGAACAGAAAGGTCTGAATTTGGTCTGCACCACGGCAAAACTTGAGCTTAACTGTGATACAGGGAAGAGACACAGAAAACTTCCCATGCCTAAACAAAGTTATTATCTTTTTTATGGCACCTGCTTAGAACACAAAAATCCACCGCTCCCACGGCCTGGTGTCCCCAGCTACCCTAATTACTGAGCAATTAGCTTTTGTAGAAGTTCTCAAAACCTGCAAATTCCATTTCTGAACCAAAATCTCTCTCCCTTAAGTGTTGTGTCAGATCTGTACATTTTCTCACACTTCTGTTTCTGCTAATTGGCACTTTACAACAGAAGCATTATGCTGAAAAATGCCATTACCAACAGTAATCAGCACATCTGAAAGTCAACCCTAAAACTGCCTCACGTTTTTAAAGTTACTTAAGACCTACTCTAACCACAGCAGATAACTAGAAGTTAGCATCCTTTTCTTACTTAAAAATCACATACAAGAGCACTACTGAATTTTACTAAACATGAAAACAAGCCTATTCTGTGGACATAGACAAGCAAAGAGGTGATTAGAAATCACCTTGGTACTACACCTGTAGAAAAAAAAAATGGGAAAATAAAGGCTCTTCTACTTTTCACAACCCCTAAAATACGTTAAAAAAAGTAGAACAAAGCCTTCCAAAAACATTGATGCTCCTATGCAAGACCTACATTAAAGAATAAGCTCCTAAATAAAATGTGAATTAGCAACAGAAAATGTAACCTGAAAGAAGGGACTTTAAAATTTCAAGAAGCTTTGAAAGAGGGGAAGAAAAATAAAGATGTATGCGTGTGTATACACACTTCCACTCCATCTGAACCGCATTAAGACTGTGACAAGTTTACAAAAGCTACAGGATTGGAGGGAACACTGACAATAGTAATTCAACCAGCTTTCCCCCCACACACCCTTTGCACAGAGTGAATGAATGGCAAAGTATTCTAAATTTGTCAGTTTGTGACATGCACTGACCCAGAATTCAGAGACACTACTTCATAGTTGGTGTATCAGTAGCAGCGATCCTGACAAAGATCCTCTGTCAGGGATGACAGTCCTGGCAGGCTCAACCTTGGTGGTAGGTCAGCAGGGATACAGACTTGGCAGGCGGCGGGCTGCACCTTGCCAACCCACGCTGGTCAAGGGCGCTCTAGTGCCAGCCAAACCTTTCTAAGTGGTCACAGGAACATGGCTAAAAAGGCTTCCAGAAAACAGGGCAGGAACTTGCACCAAGACTAATGACAACTGCAGAAGTCTTAAATTACTGTTCAACTTGGTTTTAATGAGCTGTTTATCAATGTAAGCAGCCATGAACTATCTGAAGTGTTCCAGCTCACACAAGAATCTTAATTCTTAGCATGAGCTCCCTTACCTGTTGCTATTAAAAATCACTGAAAGATCTTTGAGGAAAAAATATTAACACATTAATTTTGGCAAATCTATCATAGACACTGGCAGAAACTGGTATTTTTATTTAAATAAAAAAAACTAACAAAAAAGCAGCTCAACTGGTGGTAAAGGAAGACACAGGGACTTGCACAGGATTGCCACAGCAGTATTTCTGCAGGTATGTAATTCAGCCAAGAGAAACAAAGGAGTTCTCTGAGTTTTCTTTAGAGAACTATAAAGAAAATATAGAGGACATTTCACTAAAATTAAAAGCATCCTCTGGAATACTAAAGATCACAATCTAAGCTGCTAAAACCACTCGAATAAATGCCAAAATAGAAGGCATGCACTCCATCTTGAGACCGAGCTTCTTCAAGCACAGATAATACTGTCATCATGAAAACTCTGCCCAGGAGATCACCCACTCAAGGAGCAAGATTAAAAAAATCGACTTCATAACCAAACTCAAGTAGTATAAAGTCAACAGTTACGGTTCCTTCAGGTTCCATCAGAGGTTAAAATTCCAAATCTCAGGCAAAATACACCCACCACAGCTGTATATAGCATCATAGCAGCACACCCTTTTGTTGCGATCTTTCGCCATCCAGAGAAAGAAATGCAGAGGAAGCTTCTCTTCCTCCTTTCCCACTTCTCATTCCCATCAGGACTGTCCATCTTGGGCTTCCACTAGAAATGTTTCCTAACAAAACCAAGAAAATTCCTCCCTCAAGTGTATTTTCTCCACAATGGAAAAGAAAAGAAAGCTCTCACAAAAGCAGGTACCCCAGCAAGCACATGGTTTGTAGGAGTTTGCTTTTGTTTGCAAAAGTAAGTGCTATTAAGTGCTGAGCAGCAGTTTCAAGGGCAAGTGTGCAATTTTAATATCAGTGGTAAGAATAAACCACTATCAAACGGTAGGGATTAAGACATTTAAACCAACAGCACTCTACACACAGACAGGGCACTCTCAAAAGGTACAACACTCTAATTATGAAACATCTTCAATTAAGTTATTTGCTGCTGCTATTAACTTCCACTACCACCAGCTGCCAACTTCACAAAGTATTACATTACTCTTGATGAGCATGGGCACATGACTGTAACACTGCGTTTCCACCCTTTTTTTCCCCCCTTTCTCTTCAACCTCATTCTGTGATTCCTTAAAATATCAGATAGATATTCTACACAGAACTTTCATAACTCAGATATAAAACAATGTTAATTTCAGGTTACGGTATTATAAAGCCACCTATGGAAGGTAAATCAACTGAACTTAAGAAAGACATAAAAACCAGCAAGAGATTTCATCTAAAACTATCGCATATCAACGATGTGATTTCCCCCAACAAGGCAAAACTTAGAGGCTGATGCAAATGTTGACAGTTATTTCTTGGGAGATTTTGTGAAAGCTCAAGTCATTCACTGAATCTGATCTCTAAATCCCCACAGATCCCACCGAAACAACTATTACTGAACCTATTCAATAATATATTCAACTACTGCTGTAAAATCAGTTCTTCCCTGTTTTACTGAGAAATATGTCCATTCAACAGGCTTCAAGCCCCACCAGAAGCTACACAAGTGGAACAAACCCACAGATCACTTGATTCCTAGTCTTATGCTTTTAACCGCAAGACCATATTTCCTCTATTAAGTTTACAACCCGCAAAAAAACAAAAATTGCCACTCTAAATCACTCAGGCGGCCCATCTGTTGTCAGGCAGCTGTCAGGGCTGGGTACAGGCAAGGGAAGGCCGAGGTGGACAAGTGTGGGGTCCCTACCATCGCCCAGCGAGAAAACACCTCTTTCCCATGGGATCTGAAAAGTGGAATTGTTCCTCTCCCTTTTCCTTGGGCCAAGGCCTTGTTCCAGCCGGGAGCGAGCTCCTCGTCTTAAATAAATAATAAATAAATAAAAAAGAGAAACAAAAACCACCGAGCCTCTCATTAGCGTTGCAACAGTTCGCTCCTACAGTTACGTGCACAGACTTATTTTTATCAGCACAGAGAGTGTTTTAACAGCCCAACAAAGCGATCCTGCTCTCCCCTCTCCCTCCCGGGGCTGCTCCTTCCTCCACACACCGCATCCCGCTCCCCCTCAGCCCGGCCCGGGACGGCCCAACGCCCCGCGCCTCCGGGGGAGGCCTCGGCCCCCCTGAGTGTTTCGGCAAGGCCCGTTCTCCCGCCCCGGGAAGGCTAACCGCAGTCCCCCCCGCCGGACGCACCCGACACGGAGCAGAGGCGGCCGTGCTCCACCGCGGTAGCCCAGAGCGAGCGTCCGTCCGTGCGGCAGGAGGCAGGGCCGGACCGCTGCCGCCCGCTCCCTCAGCAACAAAACTTTATTGGGAGCCCGAGCAGCAGCACAGCGGCGCGGCGGCGCCGGCGGGGCCAGCGCCGGGACCCGGATGTGCGCGAGGGGCGGGGCCAGCGCTCGGGCGGGAGCCT